>JAWQFY010000028.1:0-80243 GCA_037055185.1 Capillidium rhysosporum
TTTATACCTGGATAAAGTTAAAGTTAGAAAACTACCAAGTATCAGCCCGGTATTGGAAGGGCGATGGATACCTGGTCGAATGATATAAATATTTCAAGTTACTTACCTTTTAAATAAGTTCAAATAATTTATTAGGCTGCACTTAACCTAATTTAAAAAGGTGTGGTACTGGAAAGTAACTGAATAAGATATTGAACTATATTGTATCTGTATAATGTAATATACCTAGTTATTTTTTATATTTTCATTTTAATTATTAAATATTAGATTACTAAAATATACAGATATTTAACTAAATTAGAAATTGATAGTTAAATAATTTTAGAAACGTTTAAATAAAACTTATACTAATTGTATTTAAAATATATTGCTAAAATTAAGCAATTCTTTTTATTTTATTAAAGCTTTCAAAAGTAAATCCAAGTTAAAATATTAAAAGTAAGTATATAAATTTAATATATTTTAAAACAGTACTTTATTTAGTTGATTATTTTAAAATATTATTTAAGTTTTATTAATATAAACTTCAAAAAATAGAACTGAAATTATCCAACTATTCTTTATCTATACATAGAAATTATATTTTACTATCTTATAAATATATCAAAATTTTATAAATAAGCTATAAAAATATATTTTATTAACCTATAATTTAAACTTATTGTTTTATAATAGTTTAGTATATAAGTCAACCTATTATTCTTTTATATTATTAAATAAATATTTACTAATATATATTAAGTAATAAAATAATAATTTTTTTAGAATTAAATTATTTTTTTAAAAATGTAAAATTGGTAGCAAATAATTAACTAAGTTGAATAAGTAATACTAGTTTATAGCAAGGCATTATAATAAAGATAGATTTTAGCTTTTATAACTTAGTATATAACTAATTATTTTGAAAAAGTATTTAACTATAAAAAATATTTAAAATATTAAAGTAGCTGCCTAAAAAATATATAAAAAGTATTTTTTATAATATTGTTAATAATACTTTAACATAAAGTTCAAATTTACTTTTTACTTAGTTTTTTTAATATAATTTAGCTAATAGTTATTTTTATTTGTAAAGTTCTATTTTTTAATTTTAAACTTTAATATTAACATTAAAGTAATTTTTTTAACTAATAATTAGTTTTTATTTTAAGTAAATTTTAAAATTATATAGTTTTTTTCTTAGCTAAATTTTAAATAAATAAAATTATTATTATTATTGTTTATTATTTATTATTTAATTAATAAAAATAATTTATTTTTATAAGCTATATTATAAAAGTATTTAAATATTACTAATATCATAATTAAAAATTTTTATAAAAATATATATTAAATTAAAGCAAATTTTGTAATATTTAAATAAATATTTTTATTAATATAAATTTTAATATATTTATATATTTAGACTTATATAATAAGTTGTAAAGTTGTAATTATAATTATATTATTTTAAATTTAGTAAAAACTAAGCTTAAAAATATATTATATATCTACAGTATAATTATAATTATACTAATAAATTAGATTTATAAAATCCAAAGCAGATTTTTAATTAATAATATAAATATTAAAGCAAAACTTAATTTATATTATAATTAAAAAAATGCTATAATTTACTTAAATAATTTATAAAATTAACAAACTATAGTTATAGTTATATTAATAAAATGGATTTATGTTTTAAAAATAGATTTATATAATAAAAAATATATGTAAACTTATATTATAAGT
Source organism: Capillidium rhysosporum (assembly GCA_037055185.1). Lineage (NCBI taxonomy): Eukaryota > Fungi > Entomophthoromycota > Entomophthoromycetes > Entomophthorales > Capillidiaceae > Capillidium > Capillidium rhysosporum. Next base: position 1,732 of record JAWQFY010000028.1, read on the forward strand.
TAAATTATATATTTATTTAATAATATAGCTTAATATTAAAATAGTTAAACTGATTTTAAAGTATATTAAATATTATATTTACTAAACTAATTAAAGCTAATATTAATAGTTATATAATATTAGCTATAAGTTTGTTTTTAAATTATAAGTAATATTTTGTCTTAAAAATAAAATTATAGCACTTTTAAAATATATCATAATAAAATTATAAATATAATTAAGTATATAATTAATATACTTTTACTATAGCTTTTAAAATAAAATTAATTATATAAATATAATAACAGCCTTATATTTTTACTAGTTTTTATATATATTAATTATTTTATCTTTTTGTTTCTTTAATTTTATAATTAACTTTTTTATAATGCTTTTTAGTTAATAAAGTTTAATTTTTTATTTACTAAAGTTAAAAAGTATTTAAAAAATATTGCTGTTTTTTATTTTTAAAAATTATCAAATATTTTAAAACACTTATTTGAAATTTTAATAAAAAGTTTAGTTTTTAAATTTATTAAAATGATTTTATTAATTTAAGCTATTAAAATTAGTTGAAAACTACTAGTTTTTAAATATTTGCTTTAAAAATTAAAATTTATAGTAGTATTAATAGATATAAATTATAAAATTAAACTATTAATAGGTATTTTAAATTTATTTATTTAAATTAAAAATACTAATATTAATATTTACTTTTTAAAAACTATTGTAAAAATAAAAGTATATAAAAATTAATAAATATAATAAAACAATTAATTGAAAATAAATTAATTTATTAAAAAAAATTGCATTTAAATATTAAAATAGCTACTTTTTTCTTTTATTTTAAATATAGTTTACATTATTATTTTTCTTTTTTAAATCTGTTAAAAAATAAACTATATTAAATAAAAACTTAAAATTAAGCTAATTAGCTTTTAAAAACTAAAAAAAACAAGTTAATAAAATTAGCTTAATTTTTAAAATAATTTATATTATATTTATATAATATAATAAGAAATATTTAATATTTAATAATTATTATAAAATATTCATTAAAATTATAAAACTGTATTTAATACTTTTTAATTATAATATTATAACTTTTTATAATTACTTTTAAATTATAATTATATAAAGCTTTTTCTTTTTTATTATAGTATTTTATAGTATAAAATATAAATTAAATTTAATTTAAGCTAAAATTTGATAATAAATATTATTAATAAATTTAAAATAGTTGTATTTAAGTAAACTTAATATTTAAAAAATAACTGAAAAAAATTACTTTTTTAGTATAAAGTAAATTATATAAAAGCTTAAAAAATTAAAGCTATATAGCAATACTATATAGTAACTTTATATTTAATAATAAATATTTTTACATTTAACTCTACATTTTAAAAGTATATTTTTTAACTATTTTACCTAATAATTTATAAAAAAACTAATATTTTTGTTATTAATATATTAAAATTAATATTGCTAATATAAGTTATATATAAAAGTAATTAAAAATAAATTTAATATATAATAAAATAGTTTGTTAATAGTATTTACTTTTTTTGTTTTAAAATATGAATAATTTTTAGGTTTTTTTAAATTAATACTTATTTTTATTTTATATATAGCTAGTTTTTATAAATTATAATAAAAAATAGACTATACTAAAATAACTTTTATTATAAAAACTGTATATAGTAATTTTTTGTATTTTGGAAGAAAATTATTAATTAAATAAAAAGCACTAAAGTTAAAAATTCAATTACAAATTAACTATAAAAATTAGTATAATATATATAATTAATTATTAAAGTTAGAAAATATATAAATAATAATAATATGCTATTAAAAATGAAATCCACCACTAATAGAAATTTATATATTCTTATTTATATTAAAGGTTTAAATTTTATAAAGCTATTAATTATATATAAATAGCAGAAATTAGGTTTTATAGGATAAATACTATTTTATAGCTATATATTATATTAGCCTATGCTTTTTCTAAAATTATAAAGATGATAATTTTATAGTTGTGTATAAACTAATATTATATTTAAATATTGGCAAAATTTTAAATTGATGTAGATATAGTATGTATATTAAAAACCAAGTGATTGTAAAGTATTAATAATAGAAATTATATAGTTATTTTATGTTTTGTCATTAAAAATAATTTAGACAACCAAGTAATTCCTATTTGCCAAACATATAAGGTATATGTTCATTAGCATAAAATATCTTAAATAAATCTGTTAACATTTTGTTTCCTTATATAACATAGTATTCGTATCAATTTTTAAACTTTTAAGCACCTTTAAGCTGTTATTTACCAACACAACTAACCTGCTATCAGTAAATTTAATTAGTCCAATATGTTTTGAAATATTAAATTGGATGAATTACTAACATAATAGTTTAAACAAGCTAAATCTATATTTTAAGTGGATGGAATATTTAAATAAAGTAATGGTTTCTTGCTTATATAAGGTTTTTCAATACCAGCAGCTCATTTCAAGTATCAGAAACACATTTGAAGGCATCACATATCACAGTTTATACTGTACTCTACATTACCAAATTTTATAATTCCGTATAAATCTGTGTCCACTAGTAGTAATGGTTTCATTATAGTCATACGGTGCAGTTACCGAAGAATTATTTGCGTCCATACTTATATCCGCCGAATTCGATTTACCGTCGACTTTGACTAGGTTAGACAATGTGGTGGACATATCTATAACTTTTTATTTTGTTTTAAAGTTTGAAATCGAGAGGCTCCACCATAGCTGAAATTATATTAAAATCTTAGGCATATTAAAACTTGTTTCGACAGAAGGTTGGATTCTAAATAATTGTCTTGAGCCTATTCAGTATAAGTGAAAATATATAGTTTAAGTTTAAATTATTTCCATTGTACAGTACGGGTGCTATAGATTCGCTAACAGATTTATTGGAGTTGTAGCGCGTTTTTAGTAATCAAAGATAATGTACCGAACGATATACACTTAACAGCTCACGGGTCGCATTAAAGTTTCTAGTTTAAGTGAAGGTGGTGTAAATGAAAATGTTCTATCTGGTTTGCAATATTCAATACATTTTCAAATAGTTTGAGTTTTGGCTCATACTATATCTATATCAGGTTGTATCCTCATTTCTTCGCTACGGTAGGCTAGCTGCTATTTATAATTTTAATTTGGTTAACGTATCCATCGATATAGGTGTTAGTTATATTATAAATTTATATTGCTTAAAAATTAAATTTAAGCTATATTTTTTAATGTTAGAGCTGTTCTACTATAAATAATAAATTCAATTTATAGTTACACTGAAAATTTTTTAAAACTGGAGATTCTTTATATAATATTTAAATATAGCTGTTATAAACTTCTATTAAAAATATAGTTGCACAGATCTCGAAAATACGTCTTTTTAAACTATCCTGCTAACTTAAAAACAAATATAAGCTATATAGAACAGCCCAAGCTAGCTGCTAGCTATTAATCATTATGGGAAACGCTTTTTTTTTCTTTCAGTCTTAGATTGTAACATTTATTAATGGTTTTTTGCTATCATTGACATGATGCACTGGTACAAAGAACAGAGAAAATAACAGCGGAACAAAAAAGTACCAGCTGAATGGTGCAAAGAGTAGTAAGATTAATTGTTGGTGGTTTGCATCTATCAGACAAAATTTATAAAGATAAAATTAACTAAAATTAAAAAGTAATCCCTATCTGAGATGAAAAAGATCAGGGGGCAGAAAGATGGATGCGATGCATTCATTAGAAGTGAAGGAGCAAGATGAGTCAAGGGACTATAGAACCTAGTGGCGAATTTTGGAACGTTAGCAATTCAAGCAGGGCAAGAAAAGAAACAATACAGACTTGATATCAAAGACTAATGGAAGACATCTATTGTCAGTAAGTGGCATCTGGACTTCTACTCGGAGACAGGTGATATATCTGAGAAATGGAAAAGCCAATTGAATTCCCACCTTTGTTAATTCAATTTACCAAAAAGTATACCAAAACGGTTTTAATTAAAAAAGCAATAATTTAAAATCAATTAATTTGTATTCTAACTGCAAATTTGCTTATCTAGAATCTCAAAACCTCATCAAAATACTTTTGATTAAAAATGGGAAGATGCCATGACTTCATGAGCAATCATGTAGCCATCCAGTAAGGAGAAGTAGATTCGATTCCTCATGTATGCGTCTTTGGTGGCTTTTTCCATCTCACTCTCTTCCGTCTCATCTCGGTTCAATTTCTCGATAAGAAATTAGTAATCAGCGTTCGTTTCACACACCTCTCTTATGTATAATGCTTTTTTATAAATTCAGTGCTTGGGCATGCCACAAAGTTGCATGGCTATTAAACTTTCAAGAAATAAAGATATAAATTGGGAAGTTCAATTATTATTTTCCTAATAAGTTTATCATTTACTTTAAATTTTTTTTAGTAAAAAAACGATGCACGGGGTTGGAGTAAAAGCTTAATTTCCGAAACTAGTGCATATCTACTAAGGTCGGTGCAGGGGGGAGAACTTCCAGTAAAAAGAAGTAGTAAAAAATATCAGATTTACCGGGCATGGGGTATTTTTTTGTTTTTGCTATAAGTAGTACCAACCAGATTATACAGCGTATTCAGATCCTTTAGCACCTTAACAAAGTATTTTTTTTAGAATAAAAATCTATAATTAGCTAGCTTAATTTGATCCGATAGTAACCTACTGTTTCGCAAATCCAAAGTTAATAAATCCAAACTTAGGATTTAAACGATTATTTTGTGGGGCTGCGAATGTGTTACGCTACGAAAATAGCTTGAATTTTAGTCTCATCATCTAGATCTATAATATAATAAACCCAACTCGAGATTTAGAAATAGTACCCCGGTCTAAAGATTGGGATTTCGCTAGTAAATCGATGTTGAGATACCTATTCGAAGCTACGATCCCCATCAAATTTATTTTTAAAAGTAACGCTATTGGGTGTACAATACTTGGTCGTACGGAGGATGGTAGAACTTTAATTGTATATAAAGAGTTGGAAGTAAGTTGAAATAATACATAGTTCAAATAATAAGTTCAAGTTTATTTTAATACCACTAATAGTTTACTATACAATAATAATCAATGAAATTCATAATAATTTTTGAAACTTTACTCATCTCCCTCATCTACGGGTTACCCAGTAGCTACGGTAATGGAGGTATCGTACCTCAGCACTCCGTTGAAGTTAAACATGAAAGTTTCGTAAAACCTTCCTACGGTTCTAACGGGGGTATTGTACACAACCAAGAAAATCATAAGTCATCATACGGTAACGGTGGTGCTAAAGAAATTATAATAAACCACTCTAACAACGGTGGACATGTAGAACATAAATCAAGCTACGACAGCAAAGATATCCATACTGGAAACAATCATGGCAGTTCGTACAACGGTGGTTCTAAAGAAATTATCATCAACAACTCTAACAGCGGTGGTAAAAAGGATGTATTTATCAATCATTCCAACAATGGCGGTAGTTACGGAAGCGGTGGAATTGTAGAACATAAATCTAACTACGACAACAAGATTATTAAAACCGGAAATAACCATAATGAATCGTACAACGGTGGTTCTAAAGAAGTAATCGTCAAAGATTCCCATAACTCTAATAACGGTGGTAGCTACGGAAGTGGTGGTTCTAAAGAAGTAATTATCAAAGATTCCCATAACTCTAACAACGGTGGTAGCTACGGAAGTGGTGGTTCTAAAGAAGTAATCGTCAAAAATTCCCATAACTCTAACAACGGTGGTAGTTACGGTAACGGTGGACATGTAGAATCTAAATCCAACTACGAAACTAAACAACCTATCGTAATCAAAGATAACCATAACTCTAAATCTTATGACAACAAAGTTATCCATTCTGTAGCTACTGGAGGAAGTTACGGAAACGGCAAAGATATTATTCCTAGAAAATCTTACTAAACTGGGTAGCTTCAATTTAGCAATATATTTTCATTTAATAATCGCATGCAGTTAATTTCATCATCATACTCAATTTCATAGTAAACCTCTTATTGTTAAGCAATATATATATACGTTATGTTTTTTTGAATTTAAAAATTATTTGAAATTTAAATTTCCTTTTGTTTTTAAAGTTATAATTTGAGATTTAACTTAACAAAATTTAAAATTTACACAAAATCGAATTTGAAATTAAATAATTACTAATTTTTTTATTGTTTAAAAATACAAAAAAAAAAGAACCTTTTAGATATTTTACAAAATAATTTGAAATTCTGGATAGTGCTTTTTTTGAAAATTTAGTTAAGCAGTGGTAAGGTAAGGTTGAAAACTTAAACGCTTTATTATACATGTTGTTTATACTCTTCTAAAATAGTAACATTTTGTATATATATAAAATTAACTTAGTTGAACATAAGTTTAAAATTAGTACAATAATTTTAGAATTTTTTTTTCAACTTTAATGTGAAATTTATTAATTATTAAAAAAACATAAATAGGCAATCAGCTAACTTTGATTTTAAAAATTGATAAAGAATTTAATAAAAAGAATAAAACTAAATATTTATATTATATATTATAAGAAGCTAGTAATACATTTAGGTATAAACAATTTAAGCTTAAATTTAGTAGTTGTTTTAAGGTATTTTTTGAGTAAACTAAATTAAAACTTTTGTAACTATAAGAAAGCTATATAGCATTTAGTCAAAGATAAAATAATGACTTTTAAGTTAATAATTTAATATAAGAATATAATAAAAAAAATTTTTATTTAGTTATAAAAAAAAGTGAAGCTACTTATATAGTTAAATAATAAAAAGTGAAAATAAAATATTGTATAGGTTTAAGCCTTTTACAAAAAAAGAAAAATTAAATATTAGTAATACTAGTATAGAAAAAAAATATAAATTTTAAAAAATAATAAATAAATAAAATTATTAATTAACTTAGCAATAAATTTATATATAGTTTTATTTTAAATAATGTTCTTTATTTAATATTTATTATAATTATAGTATTAAATAAGCTTATTTAATATAACTTATTATATTAAGCTTATTATATTAAAAGTATAATTATTTTAAAAAAAATTAAAATACTTTTAAATCTAGTATATATAAAATAAACAAACTATATATTTTTAGATTTTTAAATTAATAATAATAAAATATAAACCTATTTAGCAACTTAATAACTTACTAACTTTAAAATTAATTTTATTATTGTATTTTATTTTTCTAAGCTTATTTTATTAATTTTTTATCTTTAAATTTAAATAATTTTATTATTTAAATTTTATTTAATAACTTTATATAATAAATTTTAAATACTTAATTAAAATTTTAAATAAAAATATTAAAGCTATTTATAATTATAAATATTTATATCTTTTTTATAAATTTAATATATTATATTTAATTATTTTTTACTTTTAGTAAGTTTGTAGTTTTTACAATTATTATTATATATAATTATATTATTTTTTTTCTAATCTTATTAACTTATATTATTTATTAAATTTATTTATTTATTATTACTATAATAAATACTAATATTAAATTTATTTTATTACTATTTACTAACTTTTTTATATAAATGCTTATATTTATAGCTACTTTTACATTATAGTATTTTATATTATATAATATAAAGCTTACTACTAATATTACATTAAAGACTAAATATTATAAATAGCTAGTTAATATATATATTTTAAATATGTAATTAGCTACTTTTTAAAGTAATTAATTTTAATTTTAAAATTATAAAAAAATAAATAAATTTTATTATTTAAATAAATATATATAAATATATATATTTGTTTAAAATATATTTAAAAGCTAAAGTATTTAGTATATTTTATTTAAAACTATTTAAAAGTAAATATTAATAATAATTATTTATTTATTATTAAAAAGTAAGTATATTTTATTAAAAGTTTATATATTAATAAAAAATTTTACTTTATAAATTATAAAATAAGTAAAATAAAGATAAAACTTTTAAGCAATAAAATATTATCTTTTTTTTTAAAAATTAGTAAATATAGTTTAAAATTTTTATTTTTTTACTAAAAGCATTTTTTAAAGAAAATATAAATAAAATATACTATTTATCTAAATAATAATATTTAAATTTTTATAACTTTTTATAAAAATATAGGTTTGTTTAACTTTTTTTATTAAATTTTATTAAAAGATTTATTTAAAAAATTATTAAGCTCTATATAATATATATAACATATTATAATCTTAATTTTTAATTTATTTTTTATAGCTTAAATTTTAATTTAAAAAGTTTTAAATATTATTAAACTTTGTTTAAACTATATATTAATTATAATAGTTAAATTTATAATATTTTATTACTTAGCAACTTTATAAAATACTAACTTTATAATTATTTTTATTATTTTACTTTTTTTTTCTATTTTATTTAATTATATTTCTTTTTTCTCTAATTTTATATAAAAAAACTACTTAAATTTTATTTTATTATTTTTATTTAAATACTTTAAGTTTATTATTTTAAAATAAGTTTAGTATAGCTACTAGTTTTATTTTAATAATTTTTTATAATATAGTTAAATAATAAAAGATAATAACTAATAATTTAAATTTCTAAATTATTTTTAAAATTTCTAAAATTATTTATAAAGTTACTATTATTAATATAATAATAAAATATTTTTATTATATATATATATTAGTTTTATTTTTATTTTTTTAATTTGTTGAAAATATTAAAGCTATTTAAAATTATAAATATATATATATTTTTAATAAATTTTATATATAAAATCTAGTTATCTTTTTATTTTTAGTTAGTTTATAATCTTTATAGCTATTATTATATATTATAGTATTTTATTACTCAGCAACTTTATAATTATTTAATCATTTCTTTTTCAAGCCTATTTAATTATTTAATTTTTCTTTTTTTTATTCCAAATTTATATAAAAAAATTATTACTTTTATTTTTAATAACTTTATGCAACTTATTTTAAGTATTTTAATAAAATTTCAAATAAAGGTTTATTTTTTATTTTATTATTCTTACTTAAAAACTTTACAAGTTTAGTATAACTGCTAGTACTAATTAATAAAAAACTTTATTTTATCAATATATAATAAATTATGACAGCTAATAACTCAAATTCCTGTAAAATACTTTAAATATACCAAATTACTTATAAAGCTAATATTGATATACTATAGTAAAATAATTTTATTTATTGTTTATTTTTATTTTATTTTTATTTTATTTTTATTTTTCTATTTTATTGAAAATATAAAGGCTATTTAAAATTGTAAATGCACTTGTTTTCTTTTACAAATTCTATATATTAGATTTAGTTAGTTTTTTACTACTAAATAGTTTATAATTTTTATAGCTATAACTTTCCATAATCTAGACTATATATAAATATATATTAGTTTTGCTACTAAATCTTTGCTAATATTGCTTACCTATATTATTTATTAGAATTTTACTTTTATTACTTTTATAATTAATAATAAAGTCAATCTTACTTTATTATCATTTACTAACTTCTTTATATAAATATTTATATTTATTATTACTTTTATATTATAGTATTTTATACTGCATAATATAAAAATTACTACTAGTATTATACTAAAAACTAAATATTATATATATAATATTAAATATATATACTATTATATTAATTTTTCTACTAAATTACTACTAATATTACTTACTTATATATCTTATTAAGCCTTTTATTTATTATTATAGTAGTTAATAATAAAGTTAAACTTACTTTATTACTATTTATTAAATTTTTTATATAAATACTTATATTTATAATAATATTTATATTATAGTATTTTATACTATATAATGTAAAACTAACTATTAGTATTATACTAAAAACTAAATATTTTAGAATTTTGTATTAAGTTTAATAATAGTATTATTTATTTTATTAAGTTAAAATTATATAAGCTTATTATTTATATTATTTTAAACTAAGTATTACTATATTATAAATTATTATATATATTTAAAAAGAAAACTAAACTTTTTAAAGCTAGCATAAAGTTAAATTAAATAATAACAATTTTTAATAAATAGTTTTTTAGTTTATATTTACTAAAAAAAAAAACTAAAATAAAGCTTTAATACTTTTTATACTTACTTTTTCTATTAAGTAATATATTAGTAATACTAGTAACAATATATAATAAATTTTTTAATTATTTTTTACTTTATAAATAGTTTTCTTTATATTTTTTAAATATATTATATTTATATTTATATAAAATTTACTTTTTTTTAATTAGTAGTAGTAATAATAATATTATATTTTATTAAAAATAATATATTAAATTTTTGAATAAAGCAAAACTTGATTAAACTAATTTAATATTATAAGTTTTTTTAAAATCTCTTTATAAAAATTATTAAAAAGGCTAACATTTTAGTTTTTATATAAGTTTATTATAAAATATTAGTTATTTTAATACTTAAATTTATTTTTAACTAAATTTTTAAAAAATTTTAGCATTTTTTAGCATTTTAATACTTTTTAATTATAATAACTAAAATAATTTTATAAGTTATCTATAATATTAAGCTTTAATATTTTTAGTATTATAGGTTATAATAAAGTAGTTATAATATAATTATGTAATATAGTAAAAAAAGTATTTTAAAAAATAATTTATAGCTAAATAAGTAATTGCTACTTTTAAAAATAACTAATTTTATTTTAAAAGTTAAATAATAAAAAATTAATCTAATAAAATTAGCTAAAATAAATATATTTATTTGCTTTTTATATATTAAAAATATATAATATTTAATATACTTTGCTAAAAGTTATTAAAAATTTTATTCTTAATATATTAAATATTAAAATATATAATTTTCAAAATAGTTTACTTTATAAATTATAAAATATTATACTTATATTTATTATAAATATTCTATATATTTATAATTATAAGCTATAAATATTAAATATATGTTAAAAATAGTTATATAATTAAAAATAAAGCTTTAAAAGTAAGTAAATATAATAAAAAAAGATATATTTTTAGCTTATATATAAGTAGGTTATAAAATTATAATAATTTAAAATTTAAAAATATTAAAATAGTTTGGAAAAAAAGTTTATTATAGCTTTAAAATATAGTTTTAAAGCTAGAAAAATATATTACTAAATTAAATAATATTATATAAATATATATAAACTTACTATATAAGTAAATATAAGCTTAATAAATATAATATTTTTATACTATAGCTATAAAAATAAAAAATATAATATTAATCTAATTAAAATTATATGTATATTTAAATATAAGCTAAAAATATTAATTATAAAGCTTATTATAATATATATATAAGGTTGCTAACTTTAAACTTAATTTTTAAAACTATATTTTAAAATTATAAAAAATACTTAATATATTAAAAGCCTTACCTTTAATATAAAAATATTTTTTAAGTTATTAATTTATATTTTTATTATTATTAAATTTTTAAATATATTTAAATAAATTCAAATTTCAAAAAAGTATAATATAATTAAAAATACTAGCTAATATATAATTAATTTATTTTCTAAAAATTATATTTTTATATAACTTTTAATAAAATAATAAAGCTTTTAGCTATAAATAAAGAAATATTTTAATATAAATATAAATTTTTCTTTTTTTATAATAATAATAAAATTATAATATTGGTTTTTTTATTTTTAATTATTTTTTAATTTAAAAGTATTAATTATATATAAATAAACTATAGTTATATTAAAAAAATAAAAAAGTTGTTAAATTTTTAAAAAAATTAGCTAATTTAAGATTAAATTTAAATAAAATATATTAATTATACCTCATAAGTAAACCTTTATTTAAGTTACTAAAAATTTAAGCTTAAATTTATCTTTTTTTCTCCTTATTTTTATTAAATTTAATAAAATTTAAAAAACTAAAGTAAAGAATATTTAGTAAGTAGCTTTAGTAAAAAAAGATATTAAAATATATAAAAGTATATTTTTTAGTTAAAATTAGCTTGCTACTTATATTCTTTCTAAAAGTATTAGAAAATATCAATTTATTAGCTATAATATTTAAGTTAATCTGTAAGTTAATCAGGTATTTTTAGGTTCCATTTACCAAATAATCTATGAAATGGTTAACTTTTCATTTTTAAATTTAACATAAAAGACTTTTTTTTCATTATTTAAACTTATTACATTATATATTAAATGAATTTATAGTTACTGCTACAGTTAATGTTACTTTTAAACTTTAAATATATAGAGTAATGTTATTTTTAACAAAGTTTATCTAAAATATTAAGTAAAAGAGCGTCTAAACTAAAACTGATAGATGATTTAATAAAGTTAACTGAAGATATTATAAATATTAAAAAAATATATATAACTGAAAGTTGACTCTTTATGCGCTAATTTAAACAAAACAGTATAAAATGAACTAAAGTATAACAAAGCAAATGAACAAAAATATATATTTATAAAAAATGCATAATCAAAACAGTTTATGAAGAGGATTTATAACATCTTAATTTAGGCCGATGTTGTAGTCAAACCTGATCGTTTTTGAGCAGCTTCAGCTTCTTTAGCTTGTTCAATAGATTTAACCAAAACTTCGACTTCTTCCAAGTCCAAAACTCTAAGAGGTTGACCAGCTGTCATGACAGCAATTTCTAGATTATTAGCACCAGCTTGAACAACCTATATATTAAATTTTAAATCTAAGTTACCAACTAAAAACTTACTTCTAACAAAGACTTTATAGTTAATTTAATAGCTTCATCCTGGTTAAGATCTTCAACGTACTGTTTTTCTAAAAATTCTCTAACAACTTTAGAGCCTCGTCCAACAGCATTAGCCTAAGTAAACATGTTTGGTTAAGATAAAGTAGTTCAATTTTAATAAGTAAATTTACTTTCCATGCAGAATAAATACCAGAAGGATCAGTTTGATAAAGGCGGGGGGTATTATCAGGATCAAAACCGGCAATTAAAGTTGAAATACCAAAAGGACGACGGCCACCAGATTGTGTATATTTCTAGAATAGAAACAAATGAGAATTTAAAGTAATTATAAACAAATACTTGTTGAACACCAGCTATATATCTTGAAATGTACTCAACTGTAACAGGATCTTCAACAGTTAAACGATGACTTTGACATTCAACTCTAGCTTTATCAACTAAAACACGCGCATCGGCAGTCAAACCTGAATGAAAGTATGGGTAAAAATATTTTTAGAAAAATACCGGCAAAAGCTAAACAAATGTGATTATCCAAAGTAGCTAATTTACGAACTGTACGAGGATCTTGTAGCTTAAGTACAGCTTTCTTTTCAACGCCTAAAATAACTGAATCTTTACCGCGAACACCAACCTAAAAATCGAAATTAATGTTATTATAAATGAATCGTACTTACAGCGCAACTACCTTTCGAAACAGCCTCTAAAGCGTATTCTACCTGGAATAAATGACCATCGGGTGAAAATACAGTTAATGCTCGATCGTAACCTCCTGACATGTTTATTTATATGGTTCTTAACCTTTATTTAAATCTATGAGTGTTGGTAAAGCCGTATACGAATTAAAATTTACTTAAAATTGAGATAGATATTTTGAAATGTTTTCCAAATCTAGTGAAAATCTAAGTTCGCTGCTTACGTATTAATTCAAAAAAACTCTATAGGCTTATTCCAATCTAAAATATATTTTTTGGCAAATAAAACAGGTCTATAGAATCTTTCATTTATCAAATAGACTTGTTATCTAAAGCAATATTAAAACTCTTATTGGTTTATTTGATTCAAGGAACTTTATATTAATTTGTATACCAAAGGGTTAGTATTTAACTTAGAAAGTTAGGGTATTAAAAAGTTTAACTCTTTAAAATAAACAATATTTCAACATAATGAATCCAAACGATAACAGTAGAAACGAGTCAAGAACTAAAGAAGAGATCAAAAGTTATTTTGATATAATAAAACGCTGTGGAATAAATAGTTATTTCGATAGACTCTTAAATTATCACAATGATATTCAGTCATCTTCAAATGCAAGAATTGTGTACGAGCCTACTATGGATGATCATCATCTATTTGTAGACACGATGTTTGGTAATTTATATACTTTTATAATTTATTTATTATAAATTTAGATGAATTCCTTTATGAGGAAAGGTTAAAAAGTAAAAGCTTTAATAGGGCATTTTTTAAATTTATTTTTAGTTGAAGAACACAAATATAAATTAAGAAGGGAATGTGACCAAGATAGATTAAAGCATGGTAATGATTTATTTGTATCTTAAAGTACTAATTTTAGTAGGGATAACTGCTCCTTTACCTCCTATTACATTCCCCTGGAAAAACCCTGGAGCTCATATAAAGTTTGATCCACGAGTCATTGAATACACTAGTAACTTTCTTAATCATGTTGACTCTGAGGGTAATTTCACATCGAAGTTTACAACTAAATATTTTAATAGATGAACAAAATGATATACATTCACACATACCAAGTAATAACAACGATGATTTCGAAGGCTTTAATTGTATTGTAAGAGAAAAAGTAGTTGAAGCAGAACATGTTAATGACCAAGGCGATTTAGGATATTCTGATGAAAACGAAAGTGGTCAATACCATGATAACCAATCTAGTTACAAGTGTTCTAGCAATCAAGAATCTGCTCAACTCAAAAATAGTTCAACAGAAGAGGATCAGATCGAACGTGAAAGCAATTTAACCCTAAAAAATGAAGGCGAAGGTTCCCAGGTTGAGTTATCGAATTACCAAAATGTAGAATTTGAAAACTCCCAAGTTGATTCCTATAATGTTGGTCAAAGTGAGCCCGAATATTGTGACCAGGAGGCCATCGAAGCCGGAATTATCTTAGTAGAAAACTCTGGTACTGGTATTAGAGCTATAGAAGAATTTGGCACCAGCAACGAAACTGATCACTCTAAAAACTTTTGCAATCAAAGCCTAGGCTCTGAGCAATCATACAGTATGTCCTATGAAAACCGAAGTGTTGGTTCTTCCGATATCTTAGAGTCTAGAAAAACTCAAAGTGATGTAATCGAAAAGCATATAGAAGGTTATAAGGAGGAGGTCGACAAAGATAGCAATTTAAGCGAAGACAGTAAAGAAGAAAGCGAGTGCCAATCAAGTACCTTTTCAGGACAACCCAAACCGGATTGCCCTAGTAACCAAGAGACCATTGAAATCGGAAGTAGCTCAGTTGGAGATGCTGAGAGTGTTTTCGGAGATAAAGATAACTTAAATATCGATAATGAAGCCAGCAGCTTGAATAAACATAAACAACCTGACGATGGTTTTAATCAATATACAGAGTCTGATATTGTATACTTCAGTGCTCATGAAGACGATCTAACGGATAATACTTATTTCACAAGTGCTTATTCCGATCAAGACAATCTTGAACACCCTAGTAACCAATATGTTATCGAAATTGGCAGTAGCTCGACTGGGGAGGATGTTGGAAACTTTTACGATGGCAGCCAAGA
Organism: Capillidium rhysosporum; assembly: GCA_037055185.1. Classification (NCBI taxonomy): domain Eukaryota; kingdom Fungi; phylum Entomophthoromycota; class Entomophthoromycetes; order Entomophthorales; family Capillidiaceae; genus Capillidium; species Capillidium rhysosporum. The sequence continues at coordinate 17,285 of JAWQFY010000028.1, forward strand.
CGATGCTGAAAAAGCTTCCTACCAGGGTTACGAGAAAGTACCAAAACTTTTGACAGAATCCGGCGAAGATATAGATGATCCACTCAAACAAACTAACCAAAATTTACAGGGATTACTTATGAGTGAAAGCGGGGAAGGAACAACGACCTTCTCTAGCAACCATCATTATACGGATTCCCGACACGAAATAGACGTGGGTACTTCTAAGATAACTAGTGAAGCACCGAAGTCTGTAGAAGAGCAGTACATTGATGACCTTTCCGAACATGAAGTAGACATGAATACTCTCGAAGCAGCTGGTGAAGAACTGGAACATGTACAAGAACAGTATGTTGGTGACCTTCCTAGACAAGAAGTTGACATGAATATTTTTAAAACAGTTGGTGAACCGAAACATGTACAAGAACAGTATATTGATGGCCTTTCCGAACACGAAGTAAACATGGATACTTATGAAGTAGCTGGTGAAGAACCGGAGCATGTAGAAGAACAGTACGCTAGTGACCTTTCTAGACACGAAGTTGACATGAATATTTTTGAAGCAGTTGACGAACCGAAACATGTAGAAGAACAGTGCATTGATGGTCTTTCCGAACACGAAGTAAACATGGATACTTTTGAAGTAGCTGGTGAAGAACCGGAGCATGTAGAAGAACAGTGCGTTGGTAACCTTTTCGAACACGAAGTAAATATGGATGCTTTTGAAGTAACTGATGAAGAACCGACGCCTGTAGAAGAACAGTACGTTGGTGATCTTTTCAGACACGAAGTAAATATGGATACCTTCGAGATAGCTGGTGAAAATCTGGAACGTGTAGAAGAGCAGTACAGCGATGATCTTTCCGGACACTCGTCTCAGCACCAACAAGGCAGTGAGATAAAGATTAATGCTGAAATAAAAACTCATGGTCTATCAAACACCTCTATTGAATACCATCCCCAACTCCCTAACGACAATTTGCATGTAGATGGCGTCTCCCTATTTGAAGGCGACCACATCAAAGCCTATCCTGACGTCCTTCTTGGTGAGCAAGATTGTTCTGAATCTAATAGCCCAAACAATGACCAATCCGAAGGTACTTTATACCGAGATGCTACTACAGATCTCAAAGACGTTGATGACAACTTTAGCGATGAAGCAAGCGAAATCCTTGCCGATAGTGTACCAATGGAGATTAAAGATCTTTTAGAGTATAACGGTGATTTTGAGGACAAACCAACCAATTTTGATGGTGTACATTATGTTGAAACCAATAAAGGTGTCGGTAACTTTGACGCTTCAAGATTGCCGCAATTTGACTTATCCGCATGCATTCCTGAAGACAGCGGATACTTTGGTGCTGTTGAAGGAGTGAGTATATCTCAGTTAAAAAGAGGTTTCGAAGATAATGATGACAGCATTGCTCCAGAGGATGACGTAGCAAACGCTACTCAAGAATTTGGCGCCTCCCTTATGGCGCATAACTTTAAGCCTTCTTATGCCAACAATGAAGAAACCTCTATCCTTTTTCAATCTAATGCTATCAACGACAACATAAGCGTCGAAGGTAGCTATTTACCTTTTTAGATTTTTTACTAATTTAATTTAGAAACCACCAGCTTCGATTCCAACCCAAGGCTCGACCAAACCTTGCTAGAAGCTGATGTATCCAGCAGTTCCTCCGAAGGCGAACGCGAAGCTTCCTTCTTCCCTAAGGACCTCGAAGATTTACCAACTTCAACCCAGCCTACCGCTACCTCTACGACCAGTTCCAATCCTCATAAAAAACACAAAGGTTCCCGCTACAACACCGGCCACTCCCTCAACCAGATGTACCGTTTCACCAACGCTCAGGCTTACTTAGCCTTACGCCGTAGCACTCGTACTCCCTACGAACTTAGAGATCTGGAGAATCATGTGGAATATACCAATTTCTTCAAATTTAGGAGACCAGAGGTTAGAAAACCCGACAGCGATTCCAACCTGACCAAGCATACTGATGATACCAAGCCTAAGAAGTTCTCTACTAACAGTACTGCTAAGTCCGACAAGCCCGCTGACGATACCAAGCCCAAGAAGAAATCTAACAACGTTACTTCCAAGTCCATCAAGCCTACTAATGCTTCCAAGTCTAAGAGGAAGCATGTCAAAGAGGATACCAAATCTAGAAGTAAGAAGAAGAGTAAGTAAACATACGTCTAGATGTAGGTTTAGTTTACTTGATACATATATATATATAAATATTGGATTAAACACTACTGTTATTAAATTTATAGATTTTAATTTTTTGAATTATATTTTACTTTTATTACTTATATTCTCATGATTGTTGTTGTTTGAATATTTATTGGCACTTGTATACTATTGGTTAGTTTTTTGAATAGATTTAAAGTACCTTCACTAAAAAATTATATTTGGATTTTGAGGAAAGTGTTTCACATAATAAAGAATAATTGAACTGTACTAATCAGATTTAAATCAATTAACAAATTATAATTATTAGGAAATGTGAACTTAAGTTTTATTATTTAGATTATTATAAATTAAAAATGGATACTAATTACTTCTCCTTTCTAATTTTAATAACTTGACTACAATAGCTTATCAACTATATTTTTTATTATAGTTAATATAATTAGTATTTTAACTAAAAAGTTGAAAATATAAATAATGTACTTTTTATTATTCTTTTATTTATTAAATTTGTAAAGCAAAAATACTATTATTAAAATTAGGTAAATTTAAATATAAACTATAGTTATTATATTAATAAGGTATAAACATTATAAAAATATTAATTTAAAAAAAAAGTATTTTAACAACATCTACTAACTAATATTTTACTAATAAAATTACTACTATATATTTAATACTAGTAAATAAAAATAAAATTAATAATAGAAAATTTATTTAAATAGTAATGTTTAAACTTATATAGCTTAGCTATATAAATAAATATAAGTTTAATAAATATAATATTTTTGCTATATAGCTGTAAAAATAAGACAAATATATATTTACCTAATTTAAACTATAAATACTTATAGCTTTTAGCTATATAGTTTAAATAAAATATTAAATTAAGTATTTAATAAATATTTTTTAATTTATTTAAAAAGTAAGATTTTTTTAATATTTATTTTTTGCTAATTTTTTTAAAGCTTTTTATAAGTTTAAAAGCCTATTTTTTTTAAAAAAAATTAGATGAAGTATTTATAAATAAATAAAAGTAAATATTAATTAAAATAGTTAAAAATAAAATAAAAGTAAAAATAATAGAAAAAAAAATATAATTTTTTAAAAGTATAAGCAAAAGTTTAAAAAACTAAAAATAGTAAAAAATTAATATAGTTTTTATTTTTTCTTTAATTATAAAAGATAAATTATAAAGATAAAAGTTAAGTTTTAGTTTTACTAGGTAAACAATAAGCTAAAATAGTGGAAAAAGTTAGTTAAACTAATTATAAACAAGTAAAAACCTAAAATATATAGGCTAAAAAAATATCAAAAGATAAAAATAATATAAAGTTTAATTTAATAGCTTTAAAATAAAAATATAGAATACATTTTAATAAAAAAATAAAAAACTAAACATTATAAGTAATTAAATAGCTAAAAAGTAATAAAAACAATTTTACTAAAAATAGTTTACAAAAATAATAGAAAAGATAGCTTTTATATATATATTAGCTATAATATATTTAAAAATATACTTTAGCCTACTTTTTAAAAGGTAAAAAAGAAGTAAAAATATATATAAGTAAAGCTTATGAAAATAAAAAAAGGCATTAATAGCAAGGTAGTAAAATAAAGCAACTAGGTATTATATTTTATTTAAAAGAAAATTTAAAATAAAATATAATAACTAAAATAATAAAATTTTTTACAATATTTTATATATTTACAATAAATTCCAAAAAAAACTAAAAAAAAATCAAAATATAATATTGAAATAATACTAAATGAAAAGTTAGAAAATTTTTGATAAAATATATGTAATTTTTACTACAATTATTTAATAAAAATGTCTACAATTTATAAATTTTATAAATATATGCTTAATAAAATATATACATATATATATGTATTTTGTGCATTTTATTTGTTATATTATTTCAAATTTTAGTTAAAAATACCAAGTTTAATTTAAAAAAAGAGTAAATATGTTTTACATATATTTAATATACTAATAGAAATTATTCCAATAGTGGTAGTATACTTGAACCACTGAACTATTTTATTGTTAAAGTAGTACTAAGCTACAAAAACTGCTATGTAGGGTACCAAACAACTGTTTTTCAATATTCGGAACTAATTTTGATTTTAAAATTTTAATTACTAGAGTTAATATATGATATAGATCGGCTTTAAAAAAATTAGACAACAACATTATTTTATAGTTTATACTAACCATTTATTTTAAGGTATAGTGAAAGTTTGATTTAGCTCTATTAATTCTAATAGAGAACGAATATCGATATCGTTTATATCTAAATGATAAATTAAAAAACTGATGGTTTATTTTTTTATTTGAACAAAAATAAAACTGTGGCGTGCAATGGTGGCATAGTGGATAACATATTTAGTTACTATCCTATTGTTAAATTCTAATTATTGTCCACAACCCAGCTGCTCAAGAGTAGTGGCAAGCCTGTCAATACCTAGTAAGACCCTATCCAAATCGGCGTAGGTAAAACATAATCTAATGTAAGGAGAACCCAAACCATTATCTCCATTACTGTTGTTCTTCACAGCACTGAAAGTCTTAGTGTCAAAGAATTTACCCATAACAAGGATGACACCTGAATCTACCAGTTTATCAAACAGAGAATCCATATAAGCTTTTGTACACTTCTGACCAGTTTTCAAGTTAGGCTTCAACCAGATGAACATGCCAGCGACCGGTTTGTTATTAGTAAATAGCTGAACTGGTTGGTTAACTTGGTTTAACTTTTGTAAGGCTTGAGCTAACCTAGACTGAAACTGTAGCCTAAGTTTAGCTATATGCAACTCAAGTTTGTCGAAGCGCCAAGTCTCGGTGAACAATTTCGCCAAAATGAGCTGAGAGTAACCCGAAGGTTGTTGTACGGTAACTTCGTTAAAAAACCTAAGCTTCTCAACAAGAGTTTGATGAGCGGTGATGAACCCAGAACGGAGTCCTGGTGCCAAAATTTTGGAGAAAGTATCAAACCTGATAACTCTACCATCGGTATCCAAGCTTAACAAAGAGGGTAGAAGACTTCCAAATCCGAACTTATCTACCAAAGCGGGGAAGTTGGTCTCTAGTTGGGCGAGATCGGTGTTCGAGGTTGGATCCAGTTGTAGAAAATAGTAGGGGTCGTCTTCCAAGATAAGTAGATTATGTTTCTGACTCACTCTGTAGAAGTTATGGCGACGTTCCAAACTCATAGTTGCACCAGTCGGATTCTGACCACAAGGTACCTAAATTCAAATTTAATTAAAAGTATACAGAGAGTAAAATAGTACCGTATAGACAACTTTACATCGGTTATCGGGATTAACGGTATTCCAACCCTCCACTACTGAATCCAAACTTTCAGGTAAGATCCCTTCATCGTCGATTTGTACCGGCAATATATTTACACCGAATGCTTTGAAAGTTTCTAAAGCGGTGGGGTAGGCCCACTCAGCTACCAAAACAGGCTGGTTTTTCTCCAACAAAGCTAGACAACATTTATACAAAGAGTCGGTGTTACCTACTGAAGGTACGACGGACCACTTGTCGTATTTTGGTTTATGCAGCTTATCTATAAACGTACTGTAGAATTGAGATAATTCCTTGTTGCCTAAACCGGTTCCATATTGCTGGTACTGTTCCAAATTTAAACTCGAGCTGGGATCGATACTGGGTATACTGACCTTAGCTTCTACTAACTGGTTGGTCATGGGGTCTACCATCTCAAAACTTAAACTTTTGATTGGGAAGCTATCGACTCTAGGTAGTCCACTGGCTAAATATACGTTATCATCACGGATGTACTGTAACAACGATTTTAAAGGAGATACTTGGCGTCGTTTGGCTTCCAAACTTAAAAAACTATCGAAATTTATCTCTACCATTCCTACAACACTCTCTTCAATCTTCTAGTTTTGAATTGTAACTTCTGTTTCTTTTTTAGAGACTTTAAGTTCACCTTTTAATGTCTTTATACTTTTACATAAACTTGGTGACTCATCTTTTCCTCAAAATCTGGTAAAAATATAACGTGACGTGTTTTAAAGAGTTTTGACAGGTTGTAGAAAAAACGGTTCATGAGTTTGACTTAGTCAACGGATCGATTCTGGATCGAGTCTAATCTTTTAGCTCATTCAATTTAAAAATCTATAATGAATATGTAGGATCGTATTAAATAACCTAATAGTTTTGAGCTTAGTTCTAAAAGGTCAAATAAAATTGGATTTTGAATGGCTTTTTAAATTACAGCACTAATTTTAACGATTAATATATTTTTATATAAAATTAATTGAAATTAGCTTTTATTTTGCAGCTAAGTTTAAGAAAATTAACTTTTCACTTCAGAAACTATAATTAAATATATAATAATATCTCTCTAATCAACAGTTAGCATTTGATTAATTTAATACTACATATAGAAATATTAGTTAGATTTAATTCTATTATTATTAAAGCTTATACTTGAACTTTTTAGCTGAGCTTACTATTTTAGTATTAAATTATTAATGTGATGTTATAGATTTAAAAAATATTTTAATATATATACTTAAATACATATAATAGTGTATTATTTAATACAAATTTATTAAAGTTAAATTACTTAATAAAGTGTAATATTTATATTTTATTAGCTATATAATAGTAGTTAAAAGTTAAAATAAGTAAAAAATATACTAATAATATTAAAAATATTAAAAATTAAAAAGTTTATTATTATATATATTATTATTAGCTTTACTACTAAAATAAATGTTATTATTACTAAGTATACTAAAAAAGTACTATTATAGCACTAACTTATAAATATTAATTTAATTAAAATATTTATATACCTTTATAAGTATTTTATATATTTGAAATTTATATAATGCTTTATTTTTATCATATTTTTAAAACTATATTAAAAAAAACTAAGTTAAAAATAAAATTATTTATTTATAATGAAATTTAAAAATATATTTATAGTATTTTATTTAATATAATTTTATTTTATAAAACTATAAAAAAAAACAAATAATTTTAAACTAATATAAGAATTAAAAAAATGTTTTTATAAATATATATTTTATATATATATTATAAAACTTTTAATTTTTTAAAATTTTAAAAGATAAATAGCACTTTTAAAAGTATATTTGCTATTATATAATAAGTATACCTTATTAATATTTTAAATATTAATTTAATTTTAGTTTTTTTTAATGTTTAAGCTAAAATTTTATATTTTGTTTATATATTTAGCTTATTAATAAAAAATTAAAAACTATAAGCTTTAACTATTTTATTAAAAACCATAACTATTAATTGCAGTTTTTTATTACTATTTATAAGTTTTTTAAAATTAATTTTTCTAGTATTTTACTAAGTATATTTAATATAATTCTATAAAAAATAAAAAAGTATAACTTTTATAAACTTTTTTTAGTACTATTTATATTAAATCTAAAAACTACTTAAGTATTTTTAATTAAATTAGAATTTAAGTTATATATAGCTTTATTATATAAAGTTAAACTAAAAATAAAATATTATTTTTTTATAATAAAGTTATAAAGATATTATTTTATTAAATATTTACTTATTTATATAGTTTTATTATATAAATTTAGCTATTATTATTTAAATAATTAATATATTTCAAAAATATTTTTCTTATTAAAAAAATAATTTAATATAAATACTTTACTTTTATATTATATAAATTATTTTTTTATACAGTTTTATTAGTACTTTATAATATTAAAAAAATACTTTAATATTTAACTAAGTTTAAATCCTATTTAATTTCATTTAAATTAAACTTGTTATAATATATAAAACAAATTAAGCTAATATTTTAGCTTTAGTATTTTATTTTATTTTATATATTTAAACTAATTATAAACTTATATATATAGCATATAAGTTAGAAGTTTTTATATTTATGTGATGTTTCATCACTTAGCAACTTTATAAGTTACTAACTTAATAATCATTTCCATCATTTTTTTATCTTTTTTTCCAAGCTTAATTGATTTTTATCACTTTTTTCTTATTTTCAAATAACAAAATTATACAAATCCATCTTAATAATTTAATTAAAAATTTAAATAAAAAAATATTCTTTGTTTTATTATTCTCACTCAAGAACTTATAAGTCTAACGTCTATAAACAAGTCTAGTATAGCTGCCAGCACTACATAACAAAAAACTTTACCTTATCAATATACAACAAATTCTAATAGTCAACAACTCAAATTTCTGCAAAATCACTTTGAACACACTAAATCACTTACTAAACTAACATTGCTATACTATAATAAGACATTTTTATTTGTTTTTTATTATTATTACTCTGTTTTGCTGAAAATGTAAAGGCTGTTTAAAATTGCAGATGCTCTCATTTTTTCTTACAAATTCTATACTTGGAACTTAGTTATTTCTTTGCTATTGAATAGTTTACAGTCCTTGCAGCCTATACTACTTGTAATCTGGACTACTTACAAATGCATATTAATTTTGCTACTAAATCTCTGCCAATATTACTTGTCTATATTGCTTACTAGGTAATTATGTTTGTTACTACAATAATTAATAACAAAATTAATCTTACACTGTCACTATTTACTAACTTCTTTATATAAATTCTTATATTTATTACCACTTTTGCATTATAGTATTTTGTACTGCATAATATAAAAATTGCTACTAGTATCACACCAAAAACTGGATATTACAATTTATACTTGCTTACTTTTTATATTATATTTAAAAAAGTTTATTTAAAGTTATTTAATTTAATATATAAGTTTACTTTTGATTTTTTTAATATTAAATTAAATAATTAAATTAAAATTTTATTAAAAAAAAGCTAACAATAATATATATAATAAGTAAAATAAAATAATTAGTAGTATTGTTAATTATAATAAGCCATTTTATTAAAAAATTAATTAATATAGCCTTATTATTAAAGCAAGGCTTTATTTAAAATATTTTATAAAAATAATAACTTTATCATTATTATAATAGTATTTTTTTAATAAATAATTTACTAATAACTTAATATACCTTTAAAATAATTATTATTATAAATTTACTTATTAGATAACTTTTAAAATCAATTATTTATCTTATTTTTTAAAGCTTAATAAATACTTTTATAAATAAACTATTAAGTATACTATTTAAAAACTTTTTTTATCTTTATTAAAACTTTTTTATATCTTATTTTTATATTATTTTATAGTATATTTTTAAAATATTTAAGTATAATTAGGATAAAGCACTTAACTTTAATTTAATTATAAAAATATAATATATATTAGTATTATTTAAGTAATTGCAGTTTTTATTAAAATACTGATATTTTAATTTTAAGTACTTTTAATAAATATATTAGTTATTATAACTTTTTAAAGTTAATTATTTTAAAAAATAATGCTACTACTTTTAGTATTTGTAAAATAATAGTAAATAAGTATAATAATATTATAATTTATAATAAAAATGCTAATAAAAGTAGTAAATATAGTAAAATTACTATTATAAAAAATATTTATAATAAAATTAAATATATTTACTAGTTAAAAAAATAATACAAAACTAAAATTTTTATTAGAAGTAATATTTTAACTAATTAAATAGAAAAAAAAGCTATTAATTATATGATTTTATAAAAATTAAAATATTTTTAAACTGCTATTATAAAATAATAGCAGTAACTATAAAGTTATTAATTAAATAATATATATTTTTTATATATTAAATTATTTTATAATTTAATATTCTTAATTAAAAATAGTATTATAAAAAAAATTATATAATGCTATTATATTTTTACTTTTATTAATACTTACTAGTATTATTAATTTGCTTTTACTTATTTAATATAATAAAATTTAAGCTTATTAAATAACTTTTTTTAGTAGTTTAGCATTTAGTTTAAATTAAAATAATATATTAGCTTTTATAATAACTGTAATATTTAAAAATTTAAAAACTAATATTATTTTATTTTATTTTTACTTATTAAATTATTTACTAAAATAATAAATAAATAATAGTTTACTATATTTTTAGTTTTATTAACTTAATTAAATAACTTTTAACATTAAATTACTTAAATTAAATTAGATTTATAAATTTTATAATTAATATTAATTAGTATTAATATATTACATTAAATATTATTTTTATATATATTTTTAATTTTTTTATCAGTTTATATACTTAAAATATCTTTAATACTTAACTATTATAATATATTTATAATAAAAGGTAATTTATTTAATTTATAAACTTTATAATAATTATTATTATAAAAAGACAAAATTTTAATATAAACTTATAAATTTCTTATTTATAACTATTTATTAATTAAAAAAATTATTTTTTACTAGCATTCATATATAAATACTAACCATTTTTTATATTAAAAATATAATATACAAAGCTTTAAAATTATTAAAAAAATTATAATATTAGAATTATTTTTTAAATAATAAGCTTTATTATAATATCTATTTTTAACTAAAAATCATTTTTTAATTTTTTATTTATTTATTAAATTATAAATATATATTTTTATTTTATATATATTTTTATTATAATTAATTTTTTTAATTTTTTTTAAAACCTTTATAAAGCTTTAAACATTATTAAAATAAATTTTTAAACTTTTAAACTAATTTTAATACTTTATTAAATATTTAAACTTTTTTATTTTTTAAGCCTTATATTAGCTTTTATTTTCTAACTTATATAAATTTAAACTAAGTTTTAATAAGTTTTTTTTAATTTATTAGTTTTTATTTTTTTTATTCCAGTAATTACTAAAATAAATAAATTATTTAAAAAATATATTATTAATTTTATTAAAAAATTTATATTTATTAGATTTTAAACTATTTTTTTGATTTTTATTATTATTAAATATTTAAATTTTAAAATTTTTTACTTTATATTTTTAATGTTATTAACTATTAAATAGATTATTTTTTATTAATTTTAAATATTATAGATATTAAGCACTTTTTTCTTCCAAATATATTAAAAAAAATTTAAAATTTAAATAAAATTATATGATTTTTTATATAGTTTTTCTACTATACAATAAGATATATTTTTTAATTTTAGTAAATTTATATTCATTTAAAGATTATTATATAATATTTAAAAAACATAAGCTTTAAATATATATAGCTATATAATTTATATAGCAAGAAATATTTATTTTCATTATAGTACCTACCATTTTTAATATTTAGAAGTTATATACTTTATTGATAAAATTAAAACAAGTATAGGTAAGTTATAGTTAAATTTAAAATTTTTAGTTAATGTGCTTTTTTTGTTATTTTTTTTTTGAAATTTGATATATGCTACCTTTGAAAATAATTGTTCCCATTCTAAAATGAGATTTTTTAATTATTATTAATAAGTATATATATATTAAATTACTTTTATATATTTTTTTAGTTACCAAAATTCTAAGTTAGAAATAAACTCTAATAAACTAGCTGCTTTCCACTTGAAAATACTTTAAATTTAGTTATTTTATTATTTTAATACAATAAATCTTAAATAATTACTTTATTAAAAGCTTTAAAATTTAATTTTATAAACGCCAAATTAAAAATTTTAATTGTACAGGTTAAAAAGCTGTATACAATCAATAATTACCTAAAAAGTTATATTTTAAAACGTAAATAAATAATGTTACGTTAATTTTAAAATTTACTGGAATTTAATATTAAGATGATATCATATTTTTGTTATTTTAGAGATAAATTTGAATAAAATATACTCTTCTCATAATATATAAATTATATAATTAAAATATAAATTAACTTCAATGAATTTCATACCACTTGATTTATTCCAAACTAAAATAATTTCTTAAAGCTTTTAACTTATTTTTATGTTTTTATATAAGTTCGAAAATGTATTTTTTTAGGATTCATATGGTAATTGATATTTGTGGGACCGGAGATATAATACTTATGAAAACATTTAAACAAAATTTTATTAATTTCTGAAGCTAGTAGCTCTAAGCTTATTGCATATAAATATGACCTCTATAAACATCATCAAACTGTTTATCTTCCTTCTCCTCTTTACCAACACTTTTAAAACCCCTATTTATGGACTTTTTCCTATCCAGCCTATTCAAGTCTAAATTGTTTGAACGGATAGTTCTATCCACATTACCATTTTTCACTAAATTATAGTTGTTATTAATATTAATGGGAGTAGGAGTCTGTGAAGTAGTAGTTGGTTTGTTAATTTCGAAGCCTGGATCCTGTATCGGTAAGTTATCAGTCGAGCTATTAACGTTAGAGTTGTTTGGTTTATCGGCAGCTGTCGAATTAGTATTCGAACTAATAACAGTTGGAACGATATTGTTGGTACTTTGCGCTGTTTCAACAACCTTCAGAGCCTTTTGGATCCAACTCAACTGAGCTTTAATTCTCGTATAAACCTAATTATTAAAACGTTAATAAAGTTCAAATATAGCTTTAATGTTACTCCAGGTAGGTTAGGCATAGCACACGAGATACCGAACGAAGTGATGCCTACCAACACAACTTTATTTTTCGCTTGTTTAACCGTGTATGAACCACTGCTACTACTGTTGTTTGAATTAGCATTCGAATAAATAAGTGGACCACCGGAATCTCCTTGACAAGTATCTAAACCTCAATGTTAAAATATAACTATTATTACTGCACTTACCTTTCCCACCTTCCGAAAAACCGGCACATATCTGTAGCGTATTTTTAATTTCGTAACCCTGATCCTTCATGTTAGATGAGCAAGTTAGAAACTTTAAAGTAGGTAGTTGAACTTGCATCAAAGTTGTAGCTAACGGCCCATCCGGTCTAGTTCTACCCCAACCCAATGCAATCAATGAAGTACCTTCAACAGCTAGTCCTAAGCTATTTACATCAGCAGCACCACTCCCATTAATGTCGATTGAATCTTCACCATCTAGTGCAATGGGTTCGAATTTCCCTTTATATTTCTCTGTTAATTTCCAGATCGCTATATCGTTATAATTCTGGTCCTGGTCGTACGCTTCGTGTACGTACCTATTCAACACCTGTATACTTTGCGCACCCGGTTCTTTTGATATTGGTTGGTTGATATCGTGTCTACCTATTTCCACCTTGAAATCAACTGTACTTCCGGTAGAACAATGAGCTGCTGTCAGCACGATATCCGGTCGTATTAGAGTTCCACCACATACGTGGTTGCCCTTCCATCGAATACTTACAATAAACGGATATCTGTTCTTAGGTTTTACCTCGTCACCACCAACTATATTTGGACTTATCAACTTGTCAGTCTGACTGTTACGGTTGCTTCGGTTGTTAATCTGACTGGATAAAGTGTGCGTTAACAACAATAGGGAAATTAACTTTAACATGGTATATTGTATATATTTTAAAAACCGGAAAACAAAGCTTAAAAAAAGTATTGGATATTACTTCAATTACTTATTTTATAAACTACTGCTAGTTAACTTTAACTTTTAAGTTTGAAACTTTTGAGTTGTGTTTTGAAAGTTTCGAAATTTTAAGTTACTATTTTGTTACAGTTAAATTTAAATCCAAATTAATGATGTCACCAAATCCAATTTTAAATTTTAGATTCGGTAGAAGTTTGGGCTAAATATAAGATTTAAAATAGATGGAAAGTAAACATGTACAAAGTTTTTATAAAAGTAAATACATTGGTAGAACAACAAATATATTTGTAAAAAAAATTTCATTATTTTAAATTAAAATTTAAATAGATCTTATACAGACGATGTAAGTTCAAATTGTCTAGTTTTGATACATTAAAATCAAATAAAGTATTAAATGAACATTTATATTTTAACTATTTAAATATTAAATCTCTGAAAAATAACGGCAATATTTATCTATAGACAATTTTTTTAAAACATTGGTAAGTTGCATTTAAATATTACATACTATTATATAGATAAGTTAAGATTTCAAAATTTTCCAGTTATTTTGAATTTTAGTATAGAGAAACAATTTTAAGCCTTAGATATAAAGTAACTAGCAATGATATTTATTTATTTAAATTAAGATAAGAGGAAAGAAAGAAACAAGAGCCTAAATGTGCTTCACTATGACTGGCCCTAGGATTAGATTAAGTGAGGAAAAATATTTATTTAGTTAAATCTTTAAAAATTAAGCTATAAATAATAGAATTATATATTATATATTATAATTTCTTTTAAAAATTTTATTTTATAAAAGATAGCTATTGTTAAAATAGTTACAATATAAATATTTAATAGCTATACTATAGTAGCTATTAAACTTAATGTAAATTATTAATTAAAAGTTATATTATAGCTTATATAATATTTTAACTATTTTTTAAAACTAACTAAATTATAGCTAAATATATAGTTAGTAAACAGTTACTTATAAATACACTTTTAGTATTATAGTAATAAAATTTATTTATTTTAATATATAATCTAATAAATTTATATTTTATTTTATTATATTAATAAAAATTAACATTTAAAACTTTTTCATTTTTGTTTATTTTATTTTATTTTATTAAAATTAATAACTAATACATTAACTAATAAAAAATTTTAATAAAAATAAATTATTTAAAAAAGTAATTAATAGATTTTTAAAGCTAAAAATAGTATTGAAATTTTTTAATATTTTACTTATAATTAATTTTTAAACAAAATATTTTAGCTATTTTTTTAATTTTATATTATTATACTTATTTTTTAAATATATTTAGTATACTTTTAAAAATTTGCTAGTTAAAAAGCTACTATTATAAAAAAAATATTTTTAAAAAACTAATAGAAAATGTAGTAGTAGTATTTTGTATTTTATATTTTATATTTTATTTAGTTTTTAGCTTATTAAAAATATTTGAAAATTTAAAAGCTTATATATAGTTACTATTAACTTTTTTTTAATTTAATACTTATAATTTTTTTATAATTTTTTAATAAAATAAAATATTTATATATTAAATTAGCTATAATTATCTATTTATTATTATTTTTATAGCTTTTAAAAAATATTTATTAGTACTTTTATTATTTTAGATTTACTTTTTAGCTTTAGTATTAAATTATTTAATATTATATTATTTAATTAAATAACTATTTATTTTAACTTAATTTGTAGATATATTTTAATAATAATTTTATTTTATAGTTTATAAATATTTTTTGCATAAATTTAAATTAAAAATGAATAAATATTTAAGCCTTTTATTATAAATAGTATATCTATATCTTTTTTAGCTTTATTGAAAATAGCAAGCTTTTTTTTTAATATTTGATTTTTTTACCTATTTTTTAAAATTTTATTAAATATAATATATATATAATATATTTTTTTTATTATATAAATTATAAATTTTTTAAAGATTTATCTAGTTTTAAAATATATTTAATTATTTATAAATTTAAATAATTTAGTATTTATTACATATTAGAAAATAAAAACTATAAAAAATATTTTTTATTTTATTTATAAAATAAACTTTTATAAAAATTAAAAAAAACAAATATTTATTAATATAATGCTTTTTTATACTAAGTCCATATTGTAAATATTCTTTTTTATACTTTAATTAAAATTATTTATTGAAAAATATTTTAAGCTAGCATATGTTATTGATTTTAATGTGTCATTAATTATAAAATGGTATTTATAATATATACCTATAATAATATTAAATTTGATTTATTTATAAGAAGCATTTTTTATGCTATGCTTATAAAATCATCTTATTTTAAAATTAAAACTTTTAATTAAATACTAACAAAAAAACTATTGATAAAAATTTTTTACATCACTAATATATAAATTAACAGCCTTTAAGCAAACAATATTAAGTTCAAATATATTTTTTATACTATTACTGTGACTTATATAAAACTAAAATTCTATTTTTGAAGCTTTTCGAAATTCAATATATTGTTGAGGATTAATCAAATAGATACGACTCATATTTTACATATAAGCTTGTTATGTTTGGAAATAACTGGTTTTCTGTATATGAAATCTGCATTACACTAAAAGATGAACGAGATTGTGTTTATTGGTGAGCGTAGTCATAATTTAGGACAGATTTCGCTATTTTTCCACATATTTACGACGTCATTCACAAAATTATGTAACTTTTTGTTAGAGTATATCTTATTTCTAATATTCTAATAATTATTTTGATCCTTGATTTAAAATGAGATGTAACAATGATGAAAAAAGTGCTAATGGAATAACTTTATCTCAACAATACAGATAGTTAGATTTTAAAGTAGCTATATATAGCGAACGAATATTCTAAAATTCGATATCAAATTCTAACATATTTTGTAGATACAACTCTAAATAATAAACATCAAAAACTCAAAATGAAATTCTTTTTACAAACCGTATCCTTAGTCCTTTTAGCCAACTCCGCCCTCGCTCAAGATAAAGCCGAAAGTGCTGGTGCTGGGTTAGGTTCTGCTATTCAAGATGCCACTAAAGCCGTCGGATCAGCTATTTCTTCAGCTACCAGTGCCCTCGGAGGTGCTGCTTCATCAGCTACTTCCGCTGCCGGTTCCGGTGTATCTAAAGCTACTTCCGCTGCTGGAAGTGCCGCTTCAAGTGTTTCTTCCGGTGCCTCAAGTGTTGCTTCAGGTGCCTCCAGTGGTAAAGATAGTTTTGCTTCCGGTGTATCTAAAGGTATGAACGGTACCTCAGATGCTACTTCATTCTCTAAGTTTAGCTTGTACTCTTTACCTGTTGCCCTCGCCGCCATCTACAGTGCTTCTAACTAATTTTAATACCTTTTCAACTGTATATTAAACTTTATTATCAATAAATAGTACATGTTTTTACTTTCTTAAAGTTTTTTTAAGATATACTTTCTAACATTTACATTACTCGTTCATGTAAAGGCTTGAGTATAAAGTTGTATTAATAAGAATATTAAATTTAGGTAAGACCTGTTGTATACGGTTTTATAGCATATCAAGCCACATCCGTATAACATAAACTGAGTATTACTACAATACTATTTAAATCGTATACTTTTATTTAAGTAATCTAATATACATTAAATTTGTGAAAGCTGCTAGCTTAATATCTTCGAGGCAATCGTGAAAGTACATTCAACTTTATAACACTTGTAGATTTAATGTTATAGCTTTAAAGAATGGACATATTCACATATATGAGATAAAGAATGAGCGCTAAAGCTAATACTAAACTGTACGTGATTGAAACGAGCTGTTACTAACTTTTTAGTTTTAAAGCTATTAGTGATTTATAATTATTTTTTTCATTAGCAATTTTAGTTCTACCATCTAGTAAAGTTATAAGACATAACAGTGTCGACTTTACAACATTGATTCTTTCAAGTATATTTTTTTTAATATATTTAGGCTAAAGATTATTAGAAAGGTTTAATCACAATTTTAAGCTCACTGATGTATAAGATACCAAAGAATACGTTTAGTTAATTCTTTTATTGAATGGAAACAAGTTTTAATATGATTCTCGATTTTCGCTAGAAGCAATTCTTAATAAATTGGATTTTAATGAGTAACCCAACCTACTGCGTTATAACAAACAGTTCCAAGAACACTACCGGCGAAGTTTTACGAAGGAATAGATTACTACAATATTTATGAAGATAGAAGTTGAGTACCTAACTTTTGTAAATATATCATTAGTTTTAAAATTAACATCATTTTTTAAATGTAGAAAAAATAAATATTAGAAGAGAAGGGATATATTTCAAGTATATAAAACTATATTTAAATATATATTTTGAATTTAAGAGATTTAAATACGTTTTAACTGATCCACTACAAATCAAACTAAACTTCATTCCTGTTGGAAAAGTTAAGAATCTCAAGTTGAAAGTTTTTAGTCATGCACATAGTAGTGAAAAAAGGTTGATTTTTTTTCTAAACTTTCATCTAAAACTTTAGATTTAAGTTTGATGAATACAGGCGAACAAATTTCTGTTGATATGTTTCACAATTTTTCATACTTTAAGGTACTGACTCTTTATAAATGCCTATACATTCTTAACTTTTGTGGGCATGGTATCAGTAGTATCTTAAAGTTAAAAATTTTGACTATTAGTTTTAATTTCATCTTCCAACATCCATTTTAGAAAGAGCTCCTTTGAAAAGTTCCTCAAACTTAAATCTTTACGTTCTTAAAACAAGTTTGAAAACTATAATTTACATAAATTTATTTTCAATAAAAATATAGTATACTATTAGATATTGAATTAAGTATATTGTAGCTGTCATTAAAAGATTCCCAAATGCTCCAAAATCTCAAATATATTAACCTTGATCTGAAGGAAGATTTTGGCAACAGATCGATGGCTCTACTATCCAATCTAATTAATTTATGTATAGTTAACTTAAGGGATGTGGTATATGATAATTATCTTAAAACTGTATACTGTAAAGGTCTTGTTTTTAAATTAGCCATTATAGCCGATATTAATTTATCTCACTATTTTTATAATTTCTTATAGTGCAGAATACCTCATCTTACCTTACGGTTGAAAATACCAAAATTGTTTATTAAGCAGTTAACAATCACACTTTTTCTACAAAGCAACATAAAAATTTATAATAAGCTGCAATTTATCAATATCCCAGAAAGTGAGTTTATTAGTTGGTCAATCAGTAACCAGATGTAATCGTCACCAAAATATACTATCGTTGACGGTAAACATAGTATTAGGCTTAAAATGCTGCTGTTGTATCTGAGATTATAAGTTCGACTTAGTTTATACATTAATTATTTTATAGTTCCTAAAGAATTTTTAATAAAATTTAAGCATAAAATTATATATATATATGAAGCATAATAGATAATTTTAATTCGGATAAGAGATAAAAGTTCTTAAAAAATTTAGTTAGCTTCTAAGTAAACGTTTCCTTTCTATAAATGTTTCATTGTTTATATAATTGGAACACACAATATATTAAAAAAAACTGAATAAAATAGAAATATTTAATTAATACATTTATAAATTAATTAAATACCTTAAAATAAAACATATTAATTTTATTGCGATAAAAGTATCTTAATAAGTTACTGTACAAATCTTTGATGACTGAGCTATATAGCTATCTTATGATGCTTTTTTCGTTTTAAGTTGTACTAGAATACCTATTATTCCTATTACAACTGTAGAAGCGATCATAGCCCACACTTTAGCAGTAGGAGATACAGCTACATTATCTTTAGTTTGTCTCAAGAACGAGGTGAATCCAGCTTGAGCAAATTCATCGACACCACACATAAAGGTTATAGAGCCGAAGAAGGATGTAGCAATAATTACAAATACGTTGGATAAAATAAAGGTCAAAATAGCAAAAACTACAGCACATACGATGATTAGAATAGTTTGACCACTTTGAGTTGGAATGACGTTTGTACGTGCAACTAGAGTACCAATAGCCGCACCCAGGCAACCACCCAACAAAAGTAGACCTAATTGCCAGATACATAAAGCTAAGAAACCACCCATAAGACCTAATACACCCATAGCTACGTAAACACCGATCTTCTGGCTATCAGATGCAGTTGCAAAGTCGATAATATTTGATGCAGCTAGTAATGTTAAATAAGCTAATAGCAAAGCACCAGCTAAAAAGATAATGAATTTCAAAATACGTTGACCAAAGAAAATAAACACTAAACCGATAACTATCAATATAACACCAGCAATAATAACTCCAATAGACAATGCATTGCCATCAGGAACTGGTTGTGAAGGTGAAGTGGTATCAGCGGCAAATATGAAAGCAAATTGGGTTATAAGTGCTAGTAGGAAAGTCCAGTTCCATTTCAGAGGGGACAATATAAGTTTGTTGGTTAACATTTGTAGTTGGTATAAAAATATAACGAAAGTTTAGTCTAGCTAAAGGAATTATTAACGGCTTTTATATTTTCAGTTTCATTTTTGAACGATCAATCCTTGGCTTGATTTATTTTTATTTCTGTAACCTTAAAGCTGAAATTTATGGAAAAGGCCAATCTTTAATTGGAGGTTTGGAAACTGGAAAACTTAACTTATACCGATTTAGGCTAAGAATAATACTAAAAAAACTCCGTTTTAGTTTTTAACCTCTTATCAGAATAAATGAATTCCGAATCTAAAGAATAGAAATTATTTGATATCATAGCTAAACTAATATAGTTTTCTAAAAACCCGTTACATATACTTGTATAGTAAAGACTTTATGTTATAAATATAGCTTGTAGATGCCGTAGTTGTTGTAGTTATTGGTATACATCCTATTTTCAAAATAGTTATTAGTTTTAATTTCAGAAGCAACGGGTCTGTTATCGTAATAATTTACAAAAATTTTATATGTGGTAAAATCATAAATTTCATTAATTAATTTATATAAATATACTATATAGATATAAATATAAAATTTATTTATTAAATAATATAGGTAAAACATGTAAAGTAGGAGATAATAAATGTTTGGGCATAATCAAGCCTTTTATTGTACTCCTGCTATAGTATCTTGCATACCAAGCGAATAAAAAAGTCTAAATGAATTGTACAGCACTAATTTCAAAAAAGTAACGTATTTAATTTTTTTAAGCTTAACTATAGCTAATTAACCATTTTTAATCTTCTTACTCCTATTGAATAAAACACTAAATTTCTGAAAAGTTCAATATTTTTATGAATGATTAATAGCTACTAAACAACAACTTAGATGAAAATTAATAAAGTAGATATAATCAATAGTAACATTATTTACCGCTTTAAACTAAATTTTATTGTTTTCTAATTAAATACACCATTATTATTATTATTTCTTTAAAGCTTAACGATTAATGTACTGGATTTGTGAAAAATTCATTAAGCATGAGTCTGGCAAAAAAGATGCTGTGGATTAATTACTTTTTGAAAATTGAACCGAGATAAGACGGATGAATAAAAAGGAAGGGAGAGAAAAGGAAAACGGCAGCAACAGGATGCTGTCATATGAATCCTAAAAAGATACATTTTCAAAATTACGTAAAAATGTAAAATGTGTAAACAAAAACCACAATTATTTTTAAAATGGAAAGGCAAGAAGTGATATGAAATCGTACAAATTCACTGATATTTTTAAAACTGATTTTTAATAATAATTTCATTTACACTTTTAGTATATTGATTTTTCTTAAAATTTTCTTATAGACTTTCGCAATAACATATTAAAACTGCTATATAATTCACATAACATGTGAAAAGAGTACATATTTACTAGAAATTAAATTAAATAAAGATAAGTTCTAAGTTATTTAACTGTTTAATGCTAGTGGAGTTATAAGATTTTTAAAATTTCTGAAGCATTGGTAATTCTACCATACCCAATTTATACTACCTGTCATTAAGTCAAGTTATGTATAAGTTTAAAATTATGAGAACTCAGCATAACGTTAATATATTCCATGCTATCCTCAGAGAAAAAGAAATAAAACTTTTAAAAATCAAAATGTATCACATTGGCTGGAAACTTTTGAATTATACGCTACTACTGCCGGATGGTCTTCAGGAGATAAACTTAACTATGTATCGTTGTTTCTTGGATATAGAGCTTAAAGTTGATATAAATCCCTTAATAAACTTAATACTTTCGAAGAATGGAAAACTGCCTTTATTAAAAGATTCTTACTATCTTTAAGTCAACTTTTATCTGTATTAGAAAACACTAGAAGATCAAACTATAACAATTTTAATGATTTTATGGATGCATTCAAAAGAGATTTAAAAACTTATATGGAAAACTATACCTCTACTATATAAGCTACTCATAGAGAAATAATTAGAACATATGTTGGAAGCACTCAGATTACTCAAATATTCTTAAATAATTTAGATTTAAGAACTTTCAATAACGATTTAAATGCACAACCAAACAATTGAAGAAGCTTTTTGAAAAAGTTCATGAATTTAATAATCAGATAACAAATTGGGATTTTCTTCTACAATTTAAAATAAATACATCTAGGAATAATTTTTAGAATTCAACCAATAACTATCAAAGATATACCAAAAAACAGAAAAAAAATAAGAAAAAGCCAAAAAGACAATATTGAAGCTAAGATTGAAGCACTAACTGCTGATTTCAAAATTTTAAAATTATATTTGGACAGAAAGGTTCTAATAGCAAAAAAACAAGATGTTACAATTACGAAATTATTGGACATCTTGCTAACGTATGTGAAAAAACCATATAAGTATTGTAGTGGCTCTCATTTAATGAAACGATGTAAAGAGAAATTACAAGCCTTCAAATAACAATTTAATGATTACTGAGGTATTGGATACAGATAAACGCCCGTTATCATTAGAAATTCAGAGAAAAGCACAAAATGATCAATATTAAATATTTAATAAATAGTACTATCAGCAAATTATATGATAATGTATCTAAACATCTAAATAAAATGCCATCTCAACCTATAAAACCAAATAATAAGAAGAAATGAGTAAATCTAAAATATGTCTTTGCTGTATTATTACTAAAGGCTACTAAGGTTTTAATATCTCTAGTTAAACTTTGTGCTTTATCACCATAATTAAAAAAATTAATTAATATAAGCTATTACATTCTATGACAAAGTACTAAAATTATCAGTAGGCTTAACTTTACTAGATATTAAAAAAGGTAGTAATGATAATAATCTGGTATTACTAGAGTAAGTGGTATAATTAGTAAATATAATG
Organism: Capillidium rhysosporum; assembly: GCA_037055185.1. Taxonomy (NCBI): domain Eukaryota; kingdom Fungi; phylum Entomophthoromycota; class Entomophthoromycetes; order Entomophthorales; family Capillidiaceae; genus Capillidium; species Capillidium rhysosporum. The sequence continues at coordinate 40,207 of JAWQFY010000028.1, forward strand.
TACTGATGATTCTAGATAAATGAGTATTTTTTAATACAATACCACTTAAATTTTCCCCTAAACTAGATATTGTTTCTATTTATAAATTAAAAAATACTTGTACATCTGCAAATAAATTTACAATTAATTTTCAGAGAAAATTAAAAAAATTAAAGTAGAACTTAGAAATATATTTTAATCTATTAAATTTTATATATTAAATATTAAATAGCATTAATATTACTTAAAAAATCATTATTTAATAAATTTGGATTTTTAAGACTACTTAACTTTTTATATACTTTTAGTATATTTAATATTATAAATTCTTTAAATATAAAATTTAACTATAATAATAATTAATAAATAAATATTATTAGTAATAATTATAGTTTCACTATACTTAAAAAGCTATTTTTTATTATAAGAAGTTATATATAAAGTAAATTATAATAATTTTTTTTATAAATAGTTTACATTTGTTTTAAAATTTAATAAATTTTTTTAAAGCTATTAACTATAAATAATAAAAAGCTTTACATAAAATTAATATTTAAAAATATATAGTAAAATTATTAAAAATTAACATATTAATTATAACTTATTAAATTAAAAAGTAATTTTAATATTTAATAAATTTTAAGTTTAATTATATATATAATTTGTATTTTTTCTTACTTTTTCAATAAGCTTAAATATTAAACTAATTTTTAAACTTTATATAAAAGTTTAAATTTTATTATTTTATTTAATTTTAAAGTAAAAATATTAGTTTTTATTAATATAAATTTATTTTTATTTTTATTTTTATATTTTTAAAGTTTAATTTCAGATATATTAACTTTAAATTAAAGCTTTATGATAAAAATTTTAATCTAATAATTATATATATTAGCAAATTTAAAAAGTTATTAAAAATAACTAATTATAAGCTTAAATTTATAAAATAGATAAAATTACTTTTCTTTTTATCTATTTTATTATCATTATTTTATTGTATTTTATTATTATATTTTAAGAATATTAAAAAGTTTTATAAGGATTTAGCTTATAAAATTAAGCTATATAATAATACTTTTTAAGTAAAAGGTTTAAAAATAACTAGAAAAATAAATTTCTTTTTAAAAACTAATAATGATAATTTATAATAAATTTTTTACTTTTTTTTCCTAATTATACTATTAATAGCTTTAATAATAGATAATTATCTTTTTATTTATTAAGTTTTTTTTAGTTAAAATTAATTAAAATGTTTATATTATATTAAAAAAACTTTAATTATAGTTTAGCTATAAGTTTAAGTAAATTTAAAAAAATATTTTACTTTGTATATTTAATATTCTAATTAAAAAATTTTATATTAATTTAAGCTATTTAAAAGGTTATTTTATTAAAAGATTTTAATATTATAAAAAACTAAATTTAGAAAAAAAAATTAAAAGTTTGATAAACTAAGTTTTTAAACTTTTTATTGTTATTAAAAAATATATATATACTATATTTTATATATATTTATATTTGTATAATTAATTTAATGTTTTTAAAATAATATAAAATTAGCTTTAAATAAATATAGTAGCTTTTTAATTAAATACTAAAAAATTATTATATTTTTCTACTAAGTATTTTAAATATAGTATTAAAATTAAAATATAAAACAATAGTAAATAAAAAAGATAAATAGTAAAAAAAAGTTTTCTTTAAATTAGAAAAAGTATAATATTTTGCTAATATTTTTTTAATGCTAGCAATATTTATAAAAAGAATTTTTTTTAATAAAAGCTAACTAATTAAAGTTTAAAAAGTTTTATAGTTTTTAAAACTAAATAAGTATAATTTATACTTATTTTTAACTTTATTTTTCTAATATATTTTTTTAATTAAGCTTTATTATTAACTTTTTAATTATATTATTACTAATATAATACAATTTTAAATATATATATACTATAAGAATATTATATTATTTTTTATCTAACTTATAAATTAAAAATACTAATATTATTTTATACTTTAAGATTGCTAGCTAGTTATAGCTATATAATCTATTTTAAAATTTTTTGAAGCTTTTTTTAAAACTTGTTTAGTTTTTTTATAAATTAAAAATTTATAAAAAACTAAACAGCCTATATCTAAGCTTAATAAAGTTTCATTTTTAACTAATAAGCTATAAAAATGCTATAATAATTTAAAATACTAAAATAAAAGACTAAATCTGAAATATAATATAATATAAAAATAAATTTAACAGATAATATAAAAATTATCAAAAGTACAAGCCAATAGGATACCTTTCCATTCTTGATTATAATAAAACATTATATATTAGGAAATTAAGTTTGCATTAAGACTATAATAAGTACTTAGCTAATAATAGATTATACACTTATTACTATATATTAAAAATATTTACCATATTAGAAATGAAAAATTAATGTAGTTAGCTTTTTAAAGATTATTATTATATATTAATATATATATATATGTATACTATTTTAGTAAAAGCTACATTATTTATATATATTATTGCTTTTTTATATATGTACTTTATTGTATTTCTTTTTTTAGCACCTAAATTGTGTAAATTTCAATTTTAAAAAATAGTAAAATAAATCTCAAAGGACTAGCTTTCTATAAGCTATCAGTTACTAATTCTAAAATTTAATATCTAACCAACCTTCCAAGGCTGGCTAAGCTTACTCGTTCTTGATAAATTATAAGTGGGAAGTAAATCTGAAGCCCAGCAATTCTGTACCAATTTTTTTAATAAAATCACCAAAACTAGTAAAGTGCTGTGAAAGCAGACCCATCGTTAATAGTTTTAGAACTAGCAATTTAAAGTTAAAGTTACAGAGTACTATTTATAACTTATTCTAGCAGATCTAAAAATAATGTATTAAGCTATAAGGAATTTAGAATAAACATTAAATTCCGAAATTACTTTTCAAATTTGAACATTTTTATTAAATTTATTTTTAAATCGGTTGGTGGCTTCTATTGCGATTGGTATCTCTTTTAGAGCTTATAGTCGGTCAATATTCGATTTCAAATTACATTTTACTAATAAAAATGTACCGTAGGAGGTGGATTTATTGCTCTAGTTTATACGTACACTATACGAAAGTTTTATTTTAATGTTGTCTAAAATATAACGATACGTTTAGCAAATACACCATCTAAAAATTTTAAGTACAACAGTGAGTATTTTAATCAATACTTCACAATATATTTTAGAATTATTGATGGAGAAATAACAATCTCGAAACAATTATTATTTCCTATTTTATCCAAATTTAACAAAATTTATAGTTTGTACCCAATGAGTTTATCTGTAAGTTCCTCAAAAATTTAGGTTGTGACCAAATTTAAAAATTATTATAAAGCAGGTCAAGCGGATATTTCTACTATGAACAGCTTTAAATAGTTACCAATAATATGCGTAGTCTGGTGAAATGATTGGTTGGGGATTAAGTAGCAGTAAACTAATTTGATCCATTAATTTCAACCTCTTATAAGATAAAGGTTTTGTTGTGAGAAGAGACAAAGGGAAACCACTTTACACTTTGTCACTTTTAAAAGGCTTTGATTTTGTACATATAGTGAGCACCTTGAGTAACGACCCTGATTAAACATACCGAAGATTCAACCCAATTAATTAATAAAACACAGCTATAGGGTTAGAAACTAACATTAAAATTATTAATATGGATGATAATTACGACGTACAGAGGGGTAGGACGTTACGACGTGGTAAGACATTAATTCGACCGGAGCGTTCACAAGCCCCTGAACCGATGTTAAACGGGGGTAAATCTAAGGAATCGTTTGACGCATGGGTAATTTTCTCTTGGATAGTGACATTTTGGGCACCTTCTTTTATTTTGAAGAGAGTTGGATTACCTATGCCAGACATGATCCAAGCTTGGCGTGAGAAGTTCGCTTTATGCTTTATTATCGTATTGATATGTGGCGTAGTAGTATTTATAACTTTATTTTTACCTATTGTATTCTGCCCTGACGGATCTAGAGATCAAGTAGGTACTAATCTGATTGCTATTAGTAATAAGAATGGTGACAAAGTTTGTAAGTTTTTTTTTAAATTTGAAATTCCATGCTAAGCTGTTATATGTGTTTAGACTCCGGTTATTACATTATTGATCAATATGTATTCGGTGGTGCAAACCCAAAATTGCCCCCTGAATTTCCTGTTCCAGCAGAAGATTTGTTCCAGTACCCCGATATAAGTTCTTACTTCGAGAAAGAGCCAGGTTACGATGAAGCTTGTTTAAAGTACAAATCATCCATACGTAATGAACAATTCAACGCGGTGGCTTTAGACCCATGTAACACAGGCAATGGCGTAGGTGGATGTATATTCCCACCTATTAAAGATGTATATGAAAAGTTTGGATTGGCTCCGAGTATTGATAATAGTACTAAAAGGCCGGTTAGAGCTGGGTACGCATGGATCGATGTAAATGAACCCTTTATAGTTATCGATAAGGCGGTCCTCAACTTTGGTCCCTATTTGAGTACGCACCCTAATCCTATCCCAGGAGATAGGATGGATGCTGCGATCCGTAAGGCATTTAAATTGGGGCTGAGGGATGCCACTCGACTTTTCTATCGTAATAAAGACCTTTATAACGCGATTCCCTGCCTCAAAGCCAAGTACCCAACTGGTACTTTACAAAGTGCTACTGCAGGCTGTTTTGGTACCGATTTCTTCATGACCGTATCTTTAATTGTAATCCTAAGTATTATCGGTATACGATTCGCCATGGCTTTCGTTTTCCACTGGTTCATCTCACATCGTCTTTCACGTCGACCTAATCCAAACAGTAGTAGGTCAATGGCTGTAGCTAAGGAAAAGCCATGGGGCGAATCCAATTTGGGTAAACGTAGTTCCAATGACTCCAACGAACTGTTTACTATATTACTAGTTACTTGCTACTCTGAAGGAGAACTTTCGATTCGAACCACTGTAGACTCATTAGCTGCTACCGACTACTCTGATGACAAGAAAATGTTGTTCATCGTAGCTGACGGTATCATTACCGGCTCCGGTAACGACAAATCTACCCCAGATATATGTATAGATATGCTTGAAGTTGATCCCAACTTCGCTAACCCTGAACCCCAATCCTACATCGCTGTCGCCGCCGGTTCAAAGCAACACAACAGAGCTACCGTATATGCTGGTCACTATTTATACAAGGATCGTAGAATTCCTACCCTTTTAGTAATTAAATCGGGTAATCCAGATGAAGTCGGTAAACCTAAAGCGGGTAACCGTGGTAAACGTGATTCGCAATTAATCCTGATGACCTTCTTCTCTCGTGTTATCTACAACGAACGTATGACACCATTGGATTATGATATGTTTACTAAAATCCACCACCTGATGGGCGTCACACCCGATCACTTCGAAACAGTACTCATGGTAGACGCCGATACCAAGGTGTATCCTGATTCAGTCAAACTGCTTACCTACTGCCTCATTAACGACCCACTTATCATGGGACTGTGTGGTGAGACCAAGATCGCCAATAAACGTGACTCATGGGTCACCGCCATCCAGGTGTTCGAGTACTATATCTCTCATCACTTAGGTAAAGGATTCGAGTCAGTGTTCGGTGGTGTTACCTGTCTTCCCGGTTGTTTCTGTATGTATAGGCTTAAAGCACCCAAAGGTGAAAATGAATGGGTACCTATTATCACCAAGCCCGAAATTGTACAGGAATACTCGCAGAACATTGTAGAAACTTTACACCAGAAGAATTTATTATTGCTAGGTGAAGATCGTTTTTTGACTACGCTCATGTTACGTAACTTCCCTAACCGTAAAATGATGTTCATGCCACAAGCTATATGTAAAACTGTTGTACCGGATGAATTCTCGGTATTGTTGTCACAAAGACGTCGTTGGATTAATTCTACCATCCATAATCTGTTAGAATTGGTATTGGTACGTAACTTGTGTGGTACCTTCTGTTTTTCGATGCAATTTGTAATCTTTATGGAGCTTATCGGTACGGTTGTACTTCCAGTTGCTGTAGTGATGACTTTTGTACTGATTGTGAACATCGCTAAATCCACGATAACCTTATCTAACTGTCTTCCTCTCGTCATGTTGTTGTTAGTTTTATTCTCACCTGCGTTGCTCATTCTGATCACTACCCGTAAACTTATCTACGTAGCTTGGATGGCCATCTACCTGCTAGCAATTCCAGTATGGAACTTTGTTTTACCGGTGTACTCGTATTGGCACTTTGATGACTTTTCGTGGGGTGCTACCCGTATGGTAGAAGGTGAAGCTAAGGGAGACTCACATGGTAAGAAGGAAGGTGAGTTCGATGCTTCCGAAGTTTCTTTGAGAAGATGGGAGGAGTACGAGAGAAGAACTCGCAGATTTGTAAGACGTAAGGAGCGTCAGACTAAACGTGAGAGTGATTTTAAATTTAACCAGAATCATAATGAAAGTGAAGCCTATCTTCTCAGTAAGGATAACTATTACGACGATGATAATGCTTCAGGAAGATCGGGCTCTTTTGAAGTAGACGTAGGCCCCGAACAACGTCAGTACCAATATGGATCTGGAGTTGGTCAAGCTATAGGCAATAGTTACGATAGAAATTCGAACTACAACCACATGAACTATAACGATAATGGACCTAAATACCATCCAGTTGGTCCCAGACCTTACGAGTAATTTATCAACTACTTTACGTTTTTATAAAATTAATATTTTCTAAACTTCTTTTAAGTTTACTTATAGCTTTTACATTGTTAAACTTACTTTATAAATTGTTATATATTAAGTCTATTTTAAATTTAACGAGTTTATATCCTATATATTGTATACTACCTTTAATTTTTCTTTGGTATTCTATGTATAAACAACTTAAAGATCAACCCCTACTTTTAAACAAATTAGTTTGTTTTTAGAACACAAGGAACAAGGTCTAGAAATTTTTAAAGTGGCCTAGATATTAGTATAATTTAGCTTATATTATTTGTTTAATCTATACCAAAATATGAATTTGAAGATTTATTATCTCCAAATGCAGTTAATGATTTCTAGATTTTAATCTAGTTTTACTACGTAAACAATATAAACGTAATAAAATTAAATAATTAAAACCTCTAACTTTATAATGGTATTAGAATTATCCGATTTCAAAGCTAAGAAGGTGGTTGTCAACACCATCTACATCTATCCAGTAAAATCTTGTGATGGAATTAAAGTTGATGAAGCTGCTACGTTCCAAAGTAATGAGTTTATATAATTTTTATTATGTTGACGTTTTTTTTAAGAGGGTTTGATTTACGACAGACAATTTGTAGTAACCGATTCAGAATATAAAGCTATTAAAGGTGACGAAAGATCTAAAGTAAATATATAACTTTTTAAACAGTTTGATAAAAATATATGTTGAAAATAGCTGTTAACGGTAAAGACGAATTTTGTTACAATTGAAGGAAAATTAAAGGTAGAGTTAACTACAGAAAGTTCCGAAATTAAAATTTATTTGGATCCTAGTGATCAGTAAGTACAAGTATATAAATATAAAAAAATACTAAATTTTATACTTGCATTTAGTAGCGGTGAAGTAGTTGAAGCTTCAGTAAAAGAAACTAAACTTAAAGGTTTTAAATGCTCTGATGAGGTGAACATATGGATATCTAAAGTGTTGGGATATGAAGCTTATTTAATTAATCAAGGTCTTGGACATAGACCCGCAATAACTGAATACCTAGTACGTGAAAATTTATCGGATATTGAAGCTCAAGTAAACCATTATCCAAACTTTAAAATTAATCCGATTTTATATTTAAGCTTGGATTTACTGACAAGTACTCGATTTTATTAGCGAGTCAAGAATCGTTAATCCAACTTCAAACCGAACTGGACGAGTACAACAAGACTGCGTCACCACCTATCACTATGAAAAACTTTAGGTTCAACCTCATTGTTTCAGGTATCCCTGAGCCATTCGGAGAAGATTATATAGGTTTAGCTACTATCGGTAACCAAGCTAAATTTCATTTTGATTTACCTTGTTCCCGTTGTCCTTTCGTAAATGAGAATCCTGAAAACTTAGAAGCTAAAACAAAACTTCCACTTCAGCAGTTGATGCGTAGTAGACGTAAATATCCTCATATCGATAAATATAAATGTTTCTTTGGTATTAGTCTTGTGCCTATAGAGAACGGTAAATTATTAACTGTTATATTTGTTGATAGTTTTTAGGTACTATTAGAGTTGGTGATGAAGTTCAGATTCATAAAACTAGTGAGAAATAGTTAAATAGTGATTTACTTTGCACTCAATCGTTATTTTGATTAAATTAGTACCATTTAGTATTTATACAATTAAATGTTCAAGTATATTTTAAATTTCTTAATAAGATATCTTCGATGTATATTTGCAGATACAAGAAATGTGTATATGGGAAAAACCAGTTGAGGTTTCCTTTTTTTTATACCAATACTCATTTTTAAGATTTTGGAGATTTAGCTTTATAGTTTCTGTAGCTTTAGCCCAATTAAGGTAGATTTAACTACTGGCAGATAAAAATAAAAAATTTTGAAGTATCCACTTTTTAATCAAACCTACTTTGGTAAGGTTTCGAGGTTCTAAAAAAAAATTGCTGTTTAAATCTATATTGATCGATTTTATATTTCAAAATTAGTTTCAAATAAAATTATGCTTTTATACTTTTTGGTCAATTTTATTAAGGCAAAAAGTTAATTAGTTTATATATATCAATTTCCTATGAAATCTCAACAAAATTACTTTAAAAAGTATTATAAAACATTGGTTAAATGTGAATTTATATCTAAATGATTATTTTTATCTAATATTGGAAAGGCTAAAATCATAGCATGAATTAAATGCAAACCATCTTAATAATCTTAAATTTAAACCGAGTGTAGATAGCAATATGCAAAAATTTTATATAAAATTGAAATACTCATATAAAGGAAGATAAGGTGAGGAAAAATAGAATTGAAACAAATAATGTCTAACGGTTGAAGAATCTATCGTAAATACCTTGGTAGGTATCATGTAATCTTGTGTTAGTTGAATCGAACCAATTTGATTTATCGTCTTTGGTTAAAAGACTAACATCTTTAGTATCGCTTTTTTCGATAGAATTTCGAAAGTTATTCTCGATGGCAGTGGTTTTTTCTTCGATATGCTGAGTCCCATCAGACGATTTTATAACTTTCTTCTCTTCGATAGAACCGTCCGGTTTAACTATACGGTAGTAGGAGGTGGAAGTCCAACCCGAATTAGTGGTGAAGTTGGGATCGGAAGTTGTATTGAAGACTCCTAACCCTCGATTAAACCATGAAAATAGAGATGTAGGTTCGGTTAACGTAGAAAGTTTATATTCTGGATGGGTGTCGTTGAATATATGGGAGGAAGTTTGATCAACTTCGTTCAAAATCGAAAATGGAGAATCCTTATTCATAAATATGTCGTATAAAGATGTAGGTTCATCATTAAGATTGGTGCCTGACCCGGATTTCGGATAATCGATGTTATCAATAGACGGATTTGTGTTTGTAGGAAAGTTGGAGAGCGGCAAAGCGTAATCGAGCTGATCGTAAACATTTCGTCTATTTCTTCTACTCTCTTTTAAAAATAAATTAAAGTTTTCGTATAAAAATAATTACCTTCATATAGATCAATATTTTCTATTGACCTATCATAGTTTCTATTAACTCTATTCTAATAATATAGATGTTAAAAATAATTTATTTACATTTAAATTTTACTTTGCTTGGATTCATAATGTCATCTCTTGGATTTTTAGATATTCCATTATCCATCCTAACATGATTATCGTGACCCATACCTAACAACTCCTGTACCAAAGCATGAAATATTTCGTTACCGAAGTTGTCCTTATCATTAAAGATATCTTTCATCTTGAGTTGTGTTTGTTAATTTGTTTTCTTGTTGAAAAGTTAAGAAATTATTCCTTTATAAACATAAAAAAAATGCTTAGCTGTCTCACTAATCAGGTCAAGCACTTTGTAAGGCTTAAATAATCATTTTATTTGCTGCCTATCGGATAGCACAATTAGAATCAATTTGCAGGTTCTAAAACTTAAATCTAACAATTTAGTTATTTTTTAGCAAATCATTTTAGTTAGTTGGAACTTTTATTTACCTTATTGGTTTACGCTTCAAACTATATATTATAAATCTATTATTTTTATCCCTCATTAATACCGGATTTTTAAATCCCATTTGCATAAGCTTATAACTTTTACTTTAAGTATATATAAAAATTATTTATTAAGAGAAAATTATCCAATTGTTAAGTTTAAAATGCCTATTTCTAGTGTGTTTTAAATATGTAACAAGTCTTTCATATATGCTAAATTTCATTTTGACATATTTTAATAAAAGCTACTTATCAATATAAAGCAGATATTATTATTGATATAGTTTTTAATTGAGTAAATTTTGATTTTAAAAAAAAGGTACTCATTTTTAATCTATTTAGTATTTCCAAAATAGTTGGCTTATATTAAAAATTAACTGAATTTTACTAGATTTATTTGGAAATGAATAATATTACACTTTTATATGCTAAACATTATTTTATATGTAATAAAAATTTATATTTGTTTATTATATTAGCTTTCTATTCTAAAATATATTAAATTAAAGCAAGATACTTTAGTAAAATATTATAAAAAGAATTAGAAAATAAAGCCTTAAAAATAAATTTAAATACTATAGCAATTATATAATATAATTTTAATTAAATTAAAATTTATTTAAAAACTAATATATATAATTTTTATAAACTTTATATTACCTTAACTTAAAAAAATATATAATTTAACTAAATATAAATAATATCTAAACTATAAAATACTACTATATAATTAAAAATAAATAAATAAAACTAGTAATAATAAAGTAGAAAAAGTAAAAAAAAAAATTATAAATTTAAATTTACAACTGATTATTTTTAGTACTTTTTTAAATTTATTTTATTTTTAGCATTATTTTAATTTATATATTTATTATTAAATTATTATTAAATTAGCTTACTAAGTACTAATAATAATAATAATAAATTATAACTAATTTATATAAAAAAGCCTATAAAATCTAATTTTAAAACTTAATAAATTTTATAATAATAAATTACAAAACTAAAAATATAATTAAAATAATATAAAGAATTTATTAAGTTAAAAGTTTTTTTTTAATGTAAAAAAATTATCTTATTAAATAAAAACTGTTTTAAGTTAAAAAATAAAATTTATAAAATAGTTAAAAAATATTTATAATTTTAAGTTAATTTTTTAAAATTATTTTCTTAATATTAAATTTTATTAAAGTAAATAAATAAATAAAAAATTTTATTTATAAATTTTAATATAGTTATATATTTAAAATTATAAATAATATATAATGTTATAATTAAATTTATAAATATCAATACAGTTATATATTAAATATTATAAGTTTAACTAAAAGTTATAAATAAATATATTATAATATTAAAGCTTAATAGTAAAGCTTTATAATATATTATAGTAAAATTTTTAACAGTTTTAAATATATAATATAATAAGTATAAAAGTAAAATTAAATATATAAATATACAACTACTACTATATTAAATATTTATTAATTATATAATATAATATATTAGTTATACAATACTAGATTAAAAAATAAATTTTAATTATTTATAAAAAAATTATTAATCTTTTTTAGTTTAAATATTAAACTTAAACTTATTATAAAATTTTTTATTAAAATTTTTTTTACTTTTAAAATAAAATTTATAAATTTTAACTTTTAGTTATTTTTTTAGTTTACATTTTTATTTTTAGCTTTTTTATATTTAATAGATAATATACTAATTTATACTAAAAATATATAATAAAAGTTTACTTTAATAAAAAATTAATACTTTTATAAACTTAAAAAATATATTAAAAATAGCTAATAATAAAATTAAATTTAATAAAAAGCTAATTTTTAAATATTTATTTGTTTGACTATTATAATTATATTTTAAAAATACTTAAAAGTCTAAAAAAGTTAATAAATATATATAAAATTTAAAAAATGCTATTAATATAAACAAAAGGTCTAAAAATGGCTAAAATATTTAATATACTTTTTAAAAACAAAAAATAATTAGAAAATATATTTAAAAGTTATATTAATTTTTTTAATCTTATTTTTAGCATTTTTAATTTTTATTAAAGCTATTTTTAATTATTATAGTATAAACTTTTTTAAATTTTAAAAGAAAATCTAATTAGTATATTAACTACTTTAGTAATATAAAAATAGTTTACTCTTTTATATAGAAATACATTTTAAACTAATTTATTAAAAATTTATATTATATTAATAAAAAAATTTAATAATATTAAAAATTATAAATTTAAACTAAATAAGTTACTTTTTTCTTTTTTATATATAATATTTTAATTAGTTAATTTTGATAATTTTTTTACTTTTAATTATAAAACTTATATAACTTTTAGGCTTTTTAAAAAATTATTAGAAAAATTTAGCAAAAAAATTTAATAATTTCTTATTTTATATAATTTAAAGCTAAAGTTATAGTTTATTTAATAGTATATTAATTTTTAAAAACATATAGTATAAAAAAGCTTTATATAATATTATAATTTTTTAATAAAGTTATTTATTTAATAACATTATTAAAAAAATAAAATCATATGAAAAATAATAATATATTTTTTTAGCTTTAAAGTTATTATAATTATTGTAGTTATTAACTTAATTTTTATACAAATTTAAATAATTTTAATACTAAAAAACTTATAATAGATTTAATTAATATTAGTTATAAAATTAGAAAATTTAGAAAAAAATTTAAATAAGTTTTTTAATAATTTTATATAGCTTTTATTTTAAAAAAATATATTTATTTATATTTGTAAGAATTAGATAAAAGAAGAAAAAGCAAATTTATCTTTTTATTAAATTTAAAATTATAACTATTTATTTTTAAGCTTTTTTTAAATTAAGTATATATTTTAATATATTATAATTTTAAAATATTACTTAAAAATAGTTTAGTTATATAAAGTAGCTATTTAAATTATTTTTATATTAAATAATTTAATATTTTACTATTATTATTATTATTTTTAAACTGTTTTTAATATAATTTTAAAAAATATCTATAAATAAAAAACTAAATATATAGTTAATATATTATTATATATATTATTATATATATTATATAAATATTTTAAAATAAAATAATAAAATAACTTAATATAGTAAGTTATACTATATTTTATATATTTTTCAAACAAAATTTTATATTTTTAAGTTAATTTTAATAAGTTAATTAAAGTATTTTTTTCTATTTAACTAAATTTATAAAAAAGTATATAAGTAAATATATATATATAATTGTTAGATAAGCTATTAAAAATTTATTTAAAACTAAATAAACTTAATTTTTATTAAATTGTTTTAATTTTTTATTTAGTTTTATATTTTTTTTTCAACTTTTTAATAATATCTTAATATAAATATTAGTATATTTACACTTTTTATCTAATTAAGTAATTTTGTAATTATTACAATTATTTTTATAACAGCAGTTTAATATTATTTTAATTATTATAAAATTAAGGCATTTTGTAACTAATAGTTTTCCTTTTTATTTAATTAATTAAAATGTTTTTTTTAGTTTAAATTCTAATTTTGTATAATTTTTTTATTAAAAAATTTATATAGGTTTACTATAAATATAACTTAAAATTTTACTTATATTGAAATAAATTTCCAATTTAGTGAATTATAACTAATATAATATAACTTAAATATATATAATAAAAACTTTAAATTAAACTTTTAAAAGTAAGTTTATTATCTAAGTAAAAAATAAGCTATAGTATAACATAATTTTAAAACTACTTTTAAAAATATAATAATAAATGTTTATAGTTTTCAAAAAGGTTTAATATAATATTTTTAATATTAAGATTACCTTTAACTTTTTGATATAAAAACTCTACCTAATTTTCTTTAAGCTTAATAAAATTATAAGTTGTATTCTTAGTTTTATATTTATACTAAAAGATCTTAAAATTATTACCTATAACTAAAACTTTGGAATTAGCTTTAAATTATAAAAATCATTGATATGCAAAATTAAATATAAACAAAAAATCGTTTTTTAAGTGTTTTAAAAGCTACTTGTACTTTTAATATTTAAGAATAAAAACATTAGAATAAAAAGGTTATAAATATTTTCAAAAGCTTCTATTTTCCACCCACAAAGACTATGCATCTTTACTCTTAAGGAAATGTATATATCTACTGCTTTTTACACATCATGTATATTTCCTTAATAAAATATGCTCTTGATGCTTCAAGTATTTAAAAACATAAAATATATTTATCCGTATTTGGTTTAAGTCTACAATTCGTTGGATCAGCTCCCCTTCTCTATTTCTTACCTTTGAAGCTAGTTTACGTTTTTGTCTAACATTTATCTTGTTCAAAAAGTCTATTCATTTATTCTCAAAGATGAGCCAGGGAACATTCTACCGGTGAGCCGCTAAAGCCTAACAAGCTTACTAATAAATGTACACAATGAATCAAAATTCCTAATCAATACCAAAAATTTCGGTACTTTTACTACCAGAAATGAACAAAGACAACACAAAAGCTAAGAGTCAGCTAATGTTACTTGGTAAACATATGAATATATATATATTAAACCAGTTAAATGACTACACCGATTAGTTAAACGAGTTAGATTTAGTAATATAAAGCTAGTAAATTAAAGTAACCAATAACAAAATTTTAATTTATTTGTATGTTTTCCTTCGGATTTAAACATTTATATTGAATTCCTAAATGAAGATGAAAGCGATAACATGAAAAATTAATTTCAACCAAATTGAAATAAAAAGCTATAGAATGGGAGGTACCAGGAGATATTTGAAAGCTACTATCAAATTTAATTAGCGTAACTCTAAATAAGGTTTTGTAACAGAAATAGCAATGTTCGTATGGGAAAGAATATAAAATAGTTGTTTGAGATATAAACAAGAGTATATAAGCCAATACAGCAGCTTTTAAATTTTATTTTTATAAATTTTATAAGAAAAACTAGTTTAATTAGCAATAAACATGTCTAAATCGAAATGCTTCTCAGTCGAAGCAACAATAAAGTTATTTACACAAAAGTAAACATTTGGCGAGATAGAGTTTAAAAGTAACGGGAAGAATCGAGGGTAGCAGGTGTTTACAGGATCGAGAGGGTAAGTTAAATTTTGATGTTTTTAACTTGTAGAGATTTGCTGATGAGTGCTTCAGCTAGCACAGCCATGTGAACGTAAGTAGGACGGGTGCTTAATTCAGATAAAGAGTCCAATCCCCTTTTCAAGTGAACATCATTATCGTGGTTATTTTGGTAGTGTTGGATTAAGAACACCATAGAGTTAGCCAAAAATTGTACGCGGTACATATGGTAAGGTTCATTTCCTAAAGTTAAATCTAAATCGATAACTTTTTTTGCGGAATAGAAGGCTTCCTGTAAAAGGTTCTGGGCATTGGGCTCGCTCGCAAGCTTTAAATCCCTTTGCGATTTTCCGTTCAAAAGTAAGTTGTACATGTCGTGGTTGATAGAGTGAAACTGGACTTCTACTTGGATTGTACATAATCTTATTATTGCATTTACTTCCGAACTTATCTCCATCTTTTTAAGATAGAAAAAAGCATGCATAAAAAAGGTGAAAGTCTGTCTTAACTGGTCTGATAGAGATTTAAGTGTTAAGGAAAGGTTTCTTTTAGGGCTAAGATTTTTATTCATACGGAACCTTATATGATTCATGGTTTGTCGAATAGGTGCTATGAACGCCATATAATCAGTTAAGAAGTCGAAGCATAAGCGATAGTGGCATTTACCGCTGTTGAGCTGCTTTTTGATTTGAATTTCGT
Source organism: Capillidium rhysosporum (assembly GCA_037055185.1). NCBI lineage: Eukaryota > Fungi > Entomophthoromycota > Entomophthoromycetes > Entomophthorales > Capillidiaceae > Capillidium > Capillidium rhysosporum. Next base: position 56,177 of record JAWQFY010000028.1, read on the forward strand.
AGTTAATTGGGTTGCTATAACCGTTAACAGGAACAGTGCAAAAAATCCTTGGTGAAATATGATCGACATGGAGCATACAATGTGTGTCCATAGCCCAGGCTTGTAAAGAATCGATAAAAATAACGCAACTATAAGCAAGCTTTCTTTCGTAAATAGCGTGACTAGGAAAATTTTCAGCTGGTAAATTTAAATGTAACCCAAGACAGTGTGACATATCGACCACAGCACCATAAAATAAGCCAGTGGATACGCCACTCCACTGGTAGCTTTGTAACCCGTTCATAGTAACTAAGAAAGCTTGCAAGGTATCCAGGCTAACCTTAGTATAATTCTTTCTAAGTTCGGAAAGAAGTTGATTCTGTAGCCCAGCTCTGAAGCTTTCGTCGACGAGGTTAGGAATAAGCTTTAAACCTCGTACCCAAACTGCCATAGTTAAAAGGTGCGACCTAGGCTGCTTTAAAAAGTCGTTCTCTGTAAACAGTGGAAGAAACGGGTTGGCATATTTAAAATAGGCTCGGATTGCTGGAAAGCTCGAAGGGTGAAGAGAAACTTCACCGGAGTGGCTTGGCGATTTTAAAAGTTTGATAGTTGGGAGTGCATTCTTCTTTACAGCTGTAAAAATCGAAATGAACGTTTCCATAATAGGACCGTTGGTATTTATAGAGGGTTTAAGGTGAGACCAAACTTTTAGCATATGGACCCATCTAAACTGATAAGAGTCGGCAACTTTTAACAGCGCATTTTTTACGACCAGTTGTGAATTTACGGCTCGCTTCCTTCTTACTTTCTTCTTCTCCGGTTCGTGAGCGTTTGAAAGGCTTTTAACGTTAAAAGAGCTTAAATGGGAAAAAAAATCGGGGTGGCTACCCATAACCCGTTGGTTCTTGTGTTCCTTAGTATAAGAGCAGGAAATGCCCTTTTTTCTACAACTGGTACACCCCAACACCGCTTTACAGCATCGAATTCTACTTTTACAACATTGATCACAGTTCCACATCGACCTCTCCACAAACCCTTCCACTTGAAAGTCGTCTTCGTTTTCTGGGTTGGTTGTACTCATTATTTTTTAGAAAGTTATTTGATAAAGTGAGCATTCAAAGTACAGGTGCAAAAAGCGATTAAATTGCAAAATATACTTTGCTGCATTTAGCCTTAGTTTTTACCTTTTATGGTTGTGTAATCTAGAGTTTGTACAAGTGTTTCTTCACTTCTTCAGTTACAGAAACTGAGCCAATTATTTTATTCTTTGAAAGTCATAGTTAGTTAAATTCCTGCATTTTCGTTCTAAATTGAGTATTATGGATTGAGACGGAAGTTAATGTTCCCAACAGTGTTTTAAAACTCCACCAAAAGTCTAATTTGTTAAAAATTCGTCAATACCTCAGATCAGATGAAGTTCTAAGTATCCACCTGAAACTTCTTAAGATTTTGGTTTGAAGAACAAATCTATAATCTTATGGTTTGGGCAAATAGAGGTGTTAGTAATGGTAAAAGCCTGTATAGTAGCAAAATCAATGGATCTAAGTACAATAAATTTGCGATAAATTCAGATGATTTTCTAAGTTTCAGCGAATTTCTTTATTTAAACAAGTAACACTTACATATTTAAATTTGTGATGTCATCATTTACTTATTTAGTCCTTTAATTTGATCAAACAAACTAAAGGCTTTTTTTATTTCAAAGATATACGAAAAGTGGATATTGAATTAAAGCCACAAGGTGGGTCAAAGTCAACTTCGAGATAAGAGGGAGGAAAATAGTATCCGAAGCGTCAATTCGGGCCAACCAAACTGTAGTGAAGGAATAAAGAGGTTTTGCCTTAATTTCGATATCAACTTCGTGTTAAAATCTTAGTCCAAAAATTTAATTATGATAGTTTGCCTAAAATCTGGCTGATGTCAAATTAGCAGATGAACACTTTAAAATATTTACTAAGGATTTAGCAACTTTAGCATCGTCATCTATATATTTGTGTTTTATGCTTTATAATGATTAAACTAAAGTTTACATTTATTTTAGGGCTTATAAAGCGGAAGTTGTCTAAACCTCCAAATTTTCCGAGTTGATCGGTATAATATTTTGACTTTGCTGTTGTATACTACTCGAAATTTATGAATATACATTTAAAAGAGTTTTAAATTTTGACATAGTAACTGAAAGATTTAGTTTATTTACACAAATACGCCCTATTTTAAAAGCAACTTTTAGAGAAACAATATTTCTCACTATAGTTTACGACTTTCAGTCAACAAATGTTAATTGATTCCTAAAAGGGAATTAAAATATTATTAAAAGGATTTACATTACTTGTTAACGAAACTTTAGATTTTGTTAAATTTATGTTTAAAAGATACCTCTTCAGCGATAAAGAACTAAATAAGAATAGTTTTGTTAGCTACATATTTTCATCTGATTTAACTGGAAATGAGGTTAATAAAATAACAGAATACATTAAATAATTCATCTTTAATTGATAACTTACTATTACGTTACGTTATTATTAGCGACTAATTAAATGGATTACTAGACACAATAATTTAAGCTAATGTAAAATCTCTTACACTTATAATTTCTGAATTTTTGAAATACAAGATTGTTATTCCTACTTAAATATCACTCCAAAGTGTAAGCAATAGGGAGACAGTATTTTCGATTTTAAACGCTATAAATTTACTTAAATCTAGTTTGAGATTCTATTAACTATAATGAAGCTGAGACCAACCATACTCGATTTCAGCGCGATTTTAGTAGGATCAGGTTTGAAATATACGTCTTTAACTACATTGTACCAATTTTGCTTATACTACGCTGCTTTGATATACAGGATAGTAAATGTGTAATTGTTGAAACTTGCAGACTAACCTTGGAAAAGATTTAAAGCTACGTAAGATGGTCCCGCAACATGAGTTTTCGATATTAGTCCAATATTTAAAATTTTGTATCATTTGAAGTTTCCGACAATTCAAATATCCCATCGACGTCACTAGTGTTGTTCCACTCTTCCTAAGGCATTGGGTTTGGACCAATTCAAACCCTTATCAGCTTCAAGATGTAGATAATTATCTAATACAACACCATTTTTTCTTTCATATCGATACTTCTCTACAGTTTATAATATCACTAAAAAAACTAGTGATGATAACTAAATGCCCTTTAAACTTTTTTCTTACTCTAGCCGCTCCAACAATCAATCCCTTTGTAAAAAGCTTAAAGCAGTAAAAATAGAAACTTATGGCCTGATTTTGGAATTGGCTGAAGCTTTAAAAGCACAAAAAGTAAATGTAAGATTGATTTTGATGTTGTCTAACATAAACAGAAAAGTAGCGCTCTAAACAACCCTCCTGGCCCTATGAACAGGCAATTTCTTGTTATGACTAATTTATTGGAAGTCATTAATGAAGTTCCAGTTAATTAAGGGCATAATAAACACTTTACCAAACATGTATCTTATTAATTATATTGTATTCATGTTTGAGGCTTTAATAAAGTTTTAAAGTTAAAATATTCTACTCAGCTATAGCTTAATTTAAGTCAGAGCATATGCAAAATAGGTTTGGAAATGCTTTGAAATAAATTAATTCTAGTTGTAAAAAATATATAATTAGAAACTATTTCAATTAGATAAAAATATACAAATTTTTAGTTGAAAATTAAACTAAATTATAACCTCATCTTTAATAGGCTATTATCCATAATTTTTTTAAATAGCTATATACTACAGAAATAAAGATTTTTATAATATATTGATCCTTTTTTCTTTATCCTTTACTATAGGCTTTTATGAAATATTTATTCTAAATTATATTACATATCTTATTATACATCTTTAGTTAGCTTACTAGTTAGTTTTATCCTAATACTTATAGCTTAGGCTTACTTTAAAGTGTAGACTTTTCAAATCTTTCTCTTTACTCCAACCTACATAATTGCTTTCTTTTCCTCTTTATTATAGTTAAAACTTACTTTATTTTTTAAAAGTTATAATAAAATTTAAAATTGAAGATGATATTTAATTTATCATTAAAATACTTACTTATATCTTAATTGTTAGCTTAAAATTTACTTAAAATAAAAGGATAAAAAAAAATTTTCAAAAAAAAAATTCTTACTAAATATATAATTTTATACTATTTATTTAATTATTTATACTATACTAAAAATAAATTTAAAGTTTAAAATATAGTAATTATTAAACTTTAATTAATAATATATAAGTTTTATTTATTTATTTTAACTAATATATAATTATTTAATAAATAAAATAAGTAGAGTAAACTAGTAAAAAAAATGAAAATATTTAGTTAAAAAGATTTTATAAATTATATATATATATATATTAATAAAATTAAATAAAAGCTTTAAAGCTTATATATTCAATAAATTAAATTAAATTATTTTTAATATTACTTATATATACTTATAATTTCTTAAAAGTCATTTAGTTAAAAATAGTAATATTTTAATTTTAAAAATTAAACTAAAAAAATATTATATTTAGTTTTGCTAGTTTACTTTAATAATTAAATTTTTAATACTATATTAGTTAAATAAATAGTTTTTATTTATAAACTAAATTAAAGTAAGGCTTTAAAGCTTTTTTGCTCTTAATTTATAAGTATTTTAATTATATATTTTTTTATAATAAGTTATATAATATATTTTTTAGTTAAAGTAGTTATAGTAAGTTTTTATTTTTATATAAATTTTTTAATTATTTTTATTTTATTTTAGTTTAAAATTTTATAAGTAATTTAAAACTAAATTATATTTAAAAAATATTAAAATATTTAAAATAGTTTATTAAATTAAAAGTAATTTCTAACTTTTTAAAATTAATTTTATTATATTGAAAAAACTTAAAGCTAAAAAATAAAGTTATATAAAATAGTTAAAAGTAATATATTAATAGCTATATTTTTTTACTTTATATTTTAAATTTTAATAATTTATATATATATATTTTAATTTAATATAATAAATTTTAAGTTTATATATTTAGTTAAAATATTATCATAATTATATTATTAAAATATATTTATATAAAGTTAAGTAAATCTACAATAATAAATATAATAAAAAACTTAAGTATAGCTTAAAGTATATTTTAGTTAAAATATTTTAATTAACTAAAATGACTATAAATATAATAAAAGCTATAATTATAATTATTATGATAAAATATAGATATACTATAATTTAAGCTAAAAACTACAGTATTTTAGTAGTATATCAAACTTGAGTACTTATTACTTTAATTATATATTAATATCATTTTTCTTATAGCTAATATAAAACTAAGTTAAAATAATATCTTTTTTATTAAAAGTTAAACTATTAAAGTATTTAATAATATTAACTTACTACTAAAGTAAATTTTTAATTAGAATTTTTTAATAATATAATTGCTACATTATTAATATAATAGATATTATCTTTATAAATAATTTGTTTACAACTTAAACTACTTCAAAAACAATAATTAATTTTTATTTTATGCAGTCTACTTAACTCTTTTATATATAAATAGTTAAGTATATTATTAAAAAAAAATTACTTTAAATAAACTTTTATATATCTTATTTTATATTATTATTATAATATTTTTGAAATCTTAAAGTATAATCAAGCTAAAATACTTAGCTTTAACTAGACTAAATAGTAAAGCTTATATACTCATTATTAAAATAAGCCTACTAATAACTATAATACTTATTTATTATCTATACTTTATAAAAAATCTAAAGTGCTTGCCTTTTATTTAAGCTTTAATTAATTAAGTTACCACTTTTAAAATAATTATTTAGTAAAAGCCTAATAGTTATACTATAAAAATATATTTATATATTAATATATATATTTATAATATAAAATATAAATAAAGTTATAAAATATAACTTAAGTTATATTTTTATTAAATATAGTAACTAGTATTTTAGCAACTTATAAAAAGTAAATTATTAAATTAATTTATGATTATAATTTAATTTTATAATATTAATAATATAAATATAATAAATTTTATAACTTTAAATTTAAAATAAAAGTATAAATTTTATACTTTAATTTACTAATTTTCTAAAATATTAGATAAAAAAAATTAAATACTAAGTTTAAAAGTTTATTTAATTTTAATTTTTTTTAATTTAAATATTTATTAATAAGTTAAATATTATTTAAAAACTTAAAATATAATATATATTTTTTTATAAATAAAAAAATTATAATAATAATTTTGAAAAGAGATATATTTATATTAATTTTTTTTTAATGCTTAAACTTATATTTTATATTTATAAGCTATAAATTTTAAACATTAGCTACTTTATAAAACTACTAGTAAAATTAATTTAAAAAAGCTTATAAATAGCTATATAATTTTAATAAAGCTTTTTTTACTATAAAAAAGGTATACTTAGTATAACTTTATAAAGTAATAATATTTTTTTTCTATTATATAAGAAAAATAAAAAATAGGTTTAGTAAACTTTTTTAGTAAATAAAGTATAATATATATAACTTATATATAAATAATTAAATTAAATTTAAGCTAAATAGTTTTTTAAATAAACTTTTTAAAAAACTTATTATAGAATTTTTTAAGTAAAATTATATTTTTACAACTAAAAGCTGTAAAAATATTAGTATTAAAATTATTATATATATATTAAATATATGTTTTTATATACTAAAAATTTTGATTTTTATATACTAAACATTTTTTATACTACTAAAATATAGCTTTAATAATTACTTTAAAGTTATTAAATTAGTATAAGTTATAAATTATTATATAATTAATATTTTTAGCTATTAGTTAAAAATATTTATAATTTTAATTAAGCTAATTTATATAATTATTATTTTAATAGTAAAGTTTTTAAAATATTATATTTAATTATATAGTAAAGCTATATAGATTTAAATTATATTATTTAAATAATTAATATACTTTTTTTAAAAGAGGATTTTTTTTAGCATTAAAATAATACCTTAATATTATAGTTTTTATTTTTTTATAAATTATTTTAATATTATATTTTAGCTTTTAAGCTTTGCAAAGTTTAAAATATATCTAATTTTATTTATACTTAAAACTTTTTTAAAATAGCTAAAAAAATTTAAAAACTTTATAGTATATAGTACTATAAAGTTGCATACTTTTAAAAATATATTTTAATATTTATAAATATATTTATATTAAATTTATTTTATATAGTAAAGCAAATTAAGCTAATATTTTAGCTATTTTAAAATTCAAGTTAGTATATTAAAACTTTACTTTATTATAATATAATTTTACAATTTATTTAAACTAATTACAAACTTATATATATAGTATATAAATTATATATATATACTTTTTATATTTACTTATAGTAATATTTTAGAAAATTGTAAATAATAGCTAAAAAATATATACTTTTTAACTATATTTATATATAATAAATATTAAATATAAAATTTTATATTTATAGCTTAAAGTTATAAATATTTATAAAGTAAAAAAAAATTAAAAAACTTAAGTATATATATTTATAAAAAGTTAAATAAATAAATTTTTTATTTAGTATTTATCTAATTTTATTAATTAAATATATAAATATTCTAACTTTAATATATTAATTTAACTTTTTACTATTACTTTTTTTAACTACTTTTTTAACTAAATAATTAATATAAAATTAGATTATAATATTAATATAGTTTTAAAAATACTTTACTGCCTAGTAAATTAAGTAAAGTAATAAAAAAAAGTAAATATATTTTTATTAAAAATATTAATATTAGTTATTAATATTAGTTATTAATATTATTATATATGCTTAAGCTAACTTATACTTATTTTCAACTTTATTAGCTATAATTAAAATTAAAGTTAAAAAGAAACTAAGTAGTTTTACTTAAATATAGTAAGTATTAAACTAGTTATTTTTTTACTACCTTTTAGTTTTTAAACTTTTATACTTAGTAATTTTAATTAAAAAATAAATTTATATAGTATTTTATTAGCTTAGCTTTATATAAGCTATTTTTTTAAAGATTTATTTTATTTTTTTCTAGTTTTTTTATTAAATAAAAACTTAATAATAGTTAATTTTAACTTTTTTAGCTTTTTATCTTTACTAATATATTGTATTTAGATTTAATTAGATTAGTTATTTATTATTATATTTTATAGCTTTATTAAAAATTAAACTAATTTAAACACTAAATCTTTATAGCTTTATTTTAATTTTAATTTTTGGATTTAGTTGGTAATATAACCTTTATATATAAATATATAATAGTTTATTATAAGTTTAAAATTATTATTAATATTACTACTATATATAAACTTTATAAAATTTATTTTATAAATAAAAATCATAACTATTTTATTTAAAAAAATAAATAAATAAATGCCAATATTACTATATCTTAATTTATAAAAACTTTAACTTATATAATAATTTTTAACTTAAATACTATTTTATTAAATATTAATTTTATATATATAAATTAACTTAGTAAATTATAACTTATTTTATATTAAAAATTTTATTAAATATTTAATAAAATAAATATTGATAACTAATTTTTTTAAATAGAAAATTTAAATTAAATTAGTTAAATGAAAAAATTCAAAGTTTTATTCTTAAAAGAGAAAAAAAAGTAATAGTAAAATATTTATATAGAAAATTAAGTTTATATCTTCTAAGCAAATAGATATAAATTTCTTTAAGGTTACATTACTTAGTAATAGCAAAATATACTTATTAAAATATACAAATTATCTATTCAATTATAAATTTAAAATTATATAGTTTTAGACTATCTTTTTGTTTTTTTCCAAATATCATTAAAAGATATTATTAATAACCATTATTTATGTTTTATAACTATTATTTAGATAATTTAATTAGTATATAATAATTAAGGATTTTACTATTCTTGATTTAAACTTACTTAAAATATATTATCTAATACAAAATGCTTTCTTGATCAAAATGTATATAGACAATTTACCTAGCTTAAAGTATATTAAAATTTTTGGTACAAAGAAATCATTTTTAGTAGGCAGATTGTAAATTGAGAGTTCTTTTACCAGACATAAACATCTAATATAGTAGCTTGGCAATTTATAAATATATATGATTCATAGCTAATCAACTAGATAAAAATATATAAAACTATAGTTCTAAGTCAGAGAAGCTCACTAGCGTAAATTAAAATAAAATATAAAAATTGTCATAATATTAACAAAGTTTTATCAAATAAGATGTAAATTTTGTAAAGGGGGATTCTAGAATAAGATAAAAATAGAAAGATGATAAGAAGGCATAATTTTCAGTATTAATTACCAAAAAATTTTAAACATGTATCTGTCGGTAATAGAAAAATTGCCCAAAGATCTAAAATTATATAAATGATCAGCACTAGATACAAATTATGAAATTAATAAAAACTTACTATGAAATCGAATATAAAAGGTAGAGCGGCACCAGCTAACCAAGGCGCAATACGGATTAAGTAGGGAATGTCATGCTCATAAATAACTAAGGACTAAAAACAAGTGTTAAAGTTAGTATATTGTTTTAAATAAAAAATAGTGTTACCAAAATCTGAGTCAGATTTCCCATGCAACAGAAGACAAACATTAGCATAGATAGCCCTTCGGTAGATTTACGTTTGTAGTTCAGTATTATCTGGGGGACTTTGGCAACACAAAATAGTAGTGTAGATATCCAACCGCAAGCCTGAGCCCATATAACCACTTTCTTATTACCAGCAACTAAAATAGTAAAATTGTCGAATCCGTTGTAGAAGACGTACAGAACCATAGGGATCAACAGTAACAGTGGGAATTGAGCCTTAAAAGATAAACCGTGGTTTCTGGGACTTGGGTGGTGGATCGAGTTCTGGGAGAAAGACATCTCACTGCTTTCCGGAACTTCAAGTGGTAGAGTAACGTAGGTGATTGGTTTAGAAGAAGCGGAAGGATGCAAAAGGTGGTTAGTCTCATCGATCGCTTCTAAGTCTTTTTTTAGCTTGCTCTCTAAGTACTCAAAGTAACGATAGTAACACAATTGGCTCAGTAAAATAAAATCGGAAAACAAGTAATAAATGGCCAAAAGTATAGTTGTCATAACCAATTCTTGTCCAATACAACCAGCCAAATTAAATATATCGCCTAAAGCCCAGAATAAAACGAAAGGTATCGAAACTGAATCTGAAGATTTGTTCTTGTAGTTAGCTAAAAGTTGAGGGACGAACACTACTACCCAGCAGAAGATTGAAATGTAGCCAAAGATCTGACTTAAGGTGGCTGAATCTATAATGCTGGAGCCTAAATTTCTGTAAGTTTGTAGCATTAAAATCATTATGGTGAAATTTAATTTATACAAGTGTTAGTAGTAGTAATTGAAAAGGTCGGCTGTTGCGTGCAGGTATATACTTTTAAAAATCAAACTGTTGTCTACTTTGATGAGAAACTCGATAAACAAGTAAAGTTGAAAATAAGAAAAGTCTTAATTGCAAAAATAAACCTGTTTCTGCCAAAAATGCGCTTGTTTATCTAGGCTTGGATTCATTTGATAGATAATCTGAGTCACATGCTTATTAAATTCATCCCTTTAAAATTAGCCAAATGGGTAATAGCCGATAGGTTTAATTACCAAACTACAGTAAATGTTTCTCCATGGCGGTGTGTTGTAGTTATTTAACTAACTTGAAGTGGCCTAGTCATCAACAACGTTAGAGGGTAATTTTTAAGTACCCAACACAAGTACTAAGGAATATAAGTGGATCTTTTCAGATAATTATTTAAAAGTTTGTCTCGAAAAAGCTAGTTTAAAGCTCAAAAGTCATTTTGTTTTAAACTTTGACTCAGAAATTTTATTCTAAAACTATATGCAGTCAATCACTTATGCTTACCTTTTCTCCAACATCGAACCCAAAGTTAGTTTTTTAAAGGCTATAATGTCAGGTAGCGAGTTCAGCTGAATATTTAACAACTTACGGCTTATACCTGAACCGACAATAACACGTTATTTAAGAGAGCAACTAGGTTAAGTGCCTTTTAGAAATACACTAAATTTTAAAACCAACACCTATGACTTACAAGTTACATATTGAACTGAACGACGGGTTAACTCTGAACATTGGGCAACCAGCTTGTGACAACTGCTTCAAATCTAAGAAACGATGCGACCGTAACGTGCCTTGTTCTTATTGCGTACGTAAGAATGTAAAATGCGAAGTCAAAAGACCCATAAAAAAGGAGCGCAAGATGAAGGATAACAAACAATTTATGAGTCAACTTTTCAACACTGATTTGAGTAAGGACCGTACCTCGAAGTCTGTTAAACCTGATCTGAGCCATAACTCCATACAAGTTAACAACAACAAGAACAAGCTTAGCCTCCAAGTCAAAAGTAAACATAAGTTTAGAAATATGGATTACAGTCATTTCGAAGATGACCGTACAAATTGCGAGAGTTTACTATTGTACGAACCTGAGGTACCAACTGCCAACTTTGTTGTCCCTAAATTTAATATATCTTCAACTGCGGTGGGCGTATTCTCTATAAGAGGTTATATTGCTATCGTCAATTCCCAAGAACCCTATGCTAAATTGTATGCCGTTAAACCAACACACTCAATATATTTATTTTCATTAAATACTGGAGTTTTAGGGAGTTCCGATGTACTTTCAAATAAAGTACGGCTAATTAAAACCGATCCGCTTACGCATCATGCAGAGCTGTTAAACTCAGCTTTCGAGATGTATTTCACTAATCACAACCCTTTCTTTCCATTGTTTACCCAGATGCAATTCAAAGGTAAGAAGCGGGGATTTAAGTTAAAGGCAGCTATATGGATTTGTGGGCTCACTTATCTACATTCTAGTACTGATATAGATAAAGTAATTGAGTATTTGAAGGGTGAACTTGAGATTGCGCTTCAGCCTTCTCAGCTACAAGTCAACTTAGAAACTATCCAATTCATGTGCGTTTTATATTCTGGACTTAGAGGCCACCCATTAGCTTTCAAAAACTCTTGCTTTCTTAACATACTTACCTACGCTACTGCAATAGGCTTACATGAGACTAATCACTTCTATAATCACAGTGATAGTATCGAACGGTACTTAGCTTTCGCAATGGTTGTAGCACTGGACATATCCAACTCAACTTACTTTTTAAGCTGGGGAACATTGATTGATTTGAAACCTTCTCAACTGTTCTACAGTTTAACTTCAAAAAATGGGCTAATGAAAGGGCACTTAGAAGAGCGAGTTAAGCGTAATGCGATTTTAGTGATTGGTTACTATTATCTGGTAGAAACCAATTTAGCTTATCAAATTTGCCAGCTTCTCGACCCGGTAGGCAAAACCCTGACTTCTCACAGTAACCAGAAGCGGTTAGTCGAACGTCAACATAGGTTGATCAATGACACTTTATTAGAGCTCCACCTCAAGCTATATCAGCTCCAGAAACTAATTCAGGGTAACGCCGAGCTAGTTGATTACCTCGAAGATATGCACAGCTTCCTGGGAATTGTCTCGTCCAGCATGCAATCCTACATTGGTATTCTAAATGGCCGGCTCAACCCAACTTTAAACAAATATTATACCCCAGTCGTCATCAATTATGTCAGCAAGGTTTTGAGTTACTCCAAAGCACTTGGTGAAAAAGTTCCGATAAAGTTTCGTCGTAGAATCTTCGCTACCTTCTCAGCTACGATGGCAGTGTTTCAAGTGTGGACTGGTGAAGAGAGAACCATTAAGTTGCTTAAAGGGTTTAAAACACACATGCAGAGCCTATTTGCAGATCATTCTATGCAGAACAGTATTATGTACAGTTTAGGCATGTTAGACTCTACCTGCCAAGCATTCGGTATTGATTTAGATTCTGTTCAGCTGGAAGAATAAAACATTTATTCTGATTAAGTTTTCTAAGTTTCAAAAGATTCGGGGCTCCGTTTATTTATTAAATATTTATTTTATTTAAGATATTAACATATGTTAATCATTTAAATATACAAAGCTTTAGCACTCTTTGTACTTCTAAATGCTAATCAACATAATTATTTAGTGTTTTAAATTATCTGAAGTTTTATTTTATTTAATTGCTCTAGATTGCTTTTTTTGAGATCCTAAAAAATTTAGAGTACCTTTAAAATTATTATAATTACATATGATCCTTTATAATATTATTAAAATTCTTGGTTTAAACTAAAAGCTTACTAATATATATATAAATTATTTTTTTATAACACAATAATAAATAAATTTACTAACTCTATAAATCTTAGATTATTTCTAACATTTATATAAACTTAATTGTGTATTTTAATAATATAATTCTATATGATGAAAAATTCTAGTGAAATTTTAAAATTTTATGGTTTGTAATATCATTAGTTTTATTTTTTAAAAATAAATCAAGATACATATAATTTAAATAGAAAATCAATTATTTTTTAAACTAACTAGTCTTAATATTAAAAACTTAATAAAAATATAAATAATTTATTAAATTAAATATTAACTAAATAAACAAAAATTATTTATTTAGTTTTAAATTTTTAGAAGGTAAGAAGTACTAATAAAAATATGATTGCTATTATATAGTAAGTATAATTCTTTAAAATTTAGATATATTAAAATATAATTAAAGTTTTAATTATTTTTAATAATAGCTATAACCTAATTAAAAAGAAATCTATTAATGTTTTTTTTTTAAATAAATATAATAAATAATTTTAATATAATAGTTAATAAATTAAGTATAATATAATAAAATATTAATAATAAATTTAAAATAAAAAATAGAATAGCTTTTTTATAAGGATTTAAAAAGAAAAAGAAATCTTTATAATAAAAAATTTACTATTTTAAAATTTTAGTAAAATATTAGTTAAAAATAAGTATATAAATAAAAAATATATTATACTTAAAATATTTTTAAGCTTTTATTTATTAATTAAAGTATATAAATATGTATATAAAATATAAAAATTATACTAGCTATTTTTAAGCTATACTTAACTATTAATATTTAAAAAACTAATATTTACTTTATTACTAAAACTATTTAATAAATAAAAATTTTAATTTTATTTAATAATTTATAAACTCTTTTATTATTATTATTTAAGCTACTTTATTTCAAAATTTACTTTTTTTAAAACTATTTTTAATTAAATTAATGTTTAAGTAAACTTATATTTACTATTTTTTAAAATTTTTTACTAATTTTTTAAAGCTTTTTTCTATTATATTTTTCAAATTTTAAAGTAATTATTTTTATAAAATATTAATTGAATTAAAAATTACTTTATTAATAGCTATAAGCAACTTTTAAAAAATAATATATAAAAATATTCAAAAAAACTTATATTTAAAAAATTTATTTTTTATAAATATATTAAATTGATAATAGCTTAATTACTTGTTTTTTTAAATTATTAATAGTTTATTATTTATTAATATAACTGCTATATATTTATACTAATTTTTCTTTAAAATAAAATAACTAACAACTTTTAAATTGAAACTAACATTTATAATTAATTAAAATTTAAAAAAACTATAAAAGTTTAAAAACTAACTTAAAAAACTACAAAACTAAAAAATCTTTTATAAAAAATCTAAATAAAAAACACTAATTTCAATTATAAAAATTTAGCTTAAAATAACTTATTTAAGGTAAAAATTTAAAAAGTACTAAAATTTTAATAGTTAATATAAAAAAATAATTACCTTAAACTCTAACTTCTATCTTTAAATTTGTAATTTATTATTTGGTATTTAATACTAATTAACTGCTATTATACTTTAGGTATTATATATATTTCTAATAGTTAGTAAAAGTTACTTTTTCTATTTCTATCTATCAATTTAAGTCAAACTCTTATTAATTTGTTATATATATAACTGCTAATTTAATCTAAATAAAGTTTTAAATTTGTTAGTATTATACTTATAATACTTACCTATACCTACCACTTTAACCTTCTTAGAGCTAGCCTTTTTGGTTTAACACTTCTATTATAAATTCCAACCATTATAATCAGATTTCTCTTTTGATTAATCTTTTATCTATTTATTGAAATTTTTTCTAAGTCTATTTCTAATTTATCTAATTTATCTTTAATTTTATTAGCTTACTGGAAATCTTTCATCAATATAAATTTTATATTATATATTTATGCCTCGGTAAAAAAAATTGGAAAAGGTAAAAAATCAAATTTTAGTCCTCAGTTCCTACCAATTTCTTATATTCCCCACTGACAAATGTAATATCTTAATGACACAAACTTCATCCTTTAAACTTAATTAATAAATGTTATAGCTTAACTGAAAAAAAATATACTATATAAATTTATAAAAGGTGTAAACATCTCAAAGGTGGGATTTATATATTAAGAAATTTAAGAAATATATAAAAGAAATATAATATATATTTTAATATAAACATTATTTTTACTATAGAACAAAAGTAATCAACAACAAAGTTTTATTAATTTGGTTTTTAGTAAATCATAAAATCTCTTTCAAATTAAATATAGAGAGAAGTTTTTATAAAATCAAAGAGGAAAATTGATTTATATAAATATTGTTTCTTCGATTTGACATACATTTTTTATATTCGTCAGCGGACATCGGTATAAAATTTGGTATTTTCAAATCTTGGAATTCATTTAAAGTATTAATAATATTGAGATTCATCGTTATTGAGTTAGGTTCTAAGGAATCAAACTCCATAGATCTAAAATTATTAAAAGAGTTAATTGCAAAATTATTAGCTTGGTTAGGATCCGAATGATAACTTTTAAATCTACAGATAAAAACTAAAGCTTGAGTAACAAGAGGGACAACGTAATACGGAATAGAATTTCGATTAATACTTTTACCGTAGTAAGTTACTTTAGCTGCTGCTTCTAAAGCCTTCCTTATAAAATTATCTACGGACTTCGGTTTTATAGTGGGAATGATGTTATATTTTTTGAAATGGACAATTAACGAAAAGTTTCTAAACACCATTAGGTAGTAATACAGGTTGATAAGCTCCACTAGTTTTTCAGTTTCAAGTTTGATTTCAGGATAAAATTCCATATATTCGTTAAGCTGTAATAAAGTTTTAATAAAGATACTTTCTAAGGCGTTGTTCGTATTAAAAATGAATCGGTTTGTTTTAATTTCCGAAGTCCGGTCATTTAGTATGTCGGAACGCTCTCTAAACATGTAAAAGAATATCTGGGAAGAAGTAATAAAGAAACTAGCTGACGACAGCGCAATCATATACCAAGGATTTAAAATATCGGTTTCGGTTACTTTGAATAGCTTAAAATCAAAAGGAGAGTTATTTATATACGGTATTGTGGATAAAACAGGCCACGAGCCTCTAATAATATTTTGTTGGATAACTGCATAAGCTAGTATTCTCTCTATTTTTTCTTGCTGAGACATCTTCACTTTCTGTTTAGGAATTTTTAAATTCAAACCTATTGCTAAAGCCATCCTAGCTATGGTATATGTTATTGTACTGCTACCCTTACTAGCCCACGTTTCTTTTAAACCAGAATTAATTATAAGTAAAGCTTGTATCGTATCTAATGATGGCTTCATTTTGTTTAAAATATATTGCATATAAAGTTCTGCTGATAGGTAATTTTTAAGTTGACTGTTTCGCTTCTCAATGGGCAAAAAGTGGTACCCCCTTAGAAGTATCGAAGAGATTAAAAACTTCGTTCTCTTTTTTAAAAAGAATGTCTCTTTATTGAACAATGGAAGCGAAGATTCAGAATATTTGAAATACAGGTGGAACAGTGTTGCAAACATAGCACTAATAATTGATCGAGCTAATGGCTGCTTTAGTGGAACCGGAAATTGGAGCTTCTTTTTATATTCAGAATTCTGTTTCTGGAGACTAAGCAAATATAAAGAAAATGAAGAATTCGATGTGGAGATATATGGACAGTTAAGTAGAGTATACATATACTGCATATAAAAGTTAAATTTCTCTGAATTACCTATATTGCTTGTTAGTTGCTTATAGTTTCTAGTGTTGCTGTCCGTTATATATAGATTTGGAAGTTGATGTGTTTCTATATTGTAGCTTTCAAATTTAATTTTATCTACATTTCTATTTTGCAACTCCTTATTCTTTATTTTCAATTTACTAGTTGAATTCCTACTTTGAAATGTATAATTTGAAGTACATTTGTCACATTTTTGGATAGATGTACATCTAGCTAAAGTTACCCCAGAGTAAGAATTTTTGCAAATATTACAAGAGCTGTACTTTTTTTCAATCGGAGCTTTGAAATAAATGTTAGTTTGTTCGCTGGATGCACCTTTATTCATTCTTGTTCTAAATTATGTTGGTTGTGTTAGTAGTAAAACGAAGGATAACACATTTCTATTTAGCAGAATATTTTTGAATTTAACTTTTTCTATTATGATTCAAAATGAACTGAAAAATCAGATAAATCTTTTATGTATTTTTGAAATTAAATCCTTAGAATCATTTAAGGAAATACAATCCCTATTTGGTCTAGTTAGCTTTTCACAATGAAAGCAGAAACATATATTAGAGAAACGAACTGTACTGGTATAAACTTGAATCAAGTAGTTAATAAAAGCACGAAACAAGGAATAAAGCACTATATAATGCTTGATATTTTATTTCAATTAGTAATTTAAATCCTACTATATGATGCTTAATAGTATGAAGTACTGGAAGTATTTGTTGGATACTTTTTAGTATTCAATAATAAAAAGCGATTGAACATATTATTGGTACTAAACAAATGGTTATTGATGCGTAAGTTGCGGAAAATATAGTTAATTTTGTAATGTATAATATTGGCTGTAGAATCAGATAGATAAGACACGGAATCAAATGATAATAAGATTGAGAATTTTTAATATATTGATGTCAATTAAAGTAGAGAAATATTCACAAGTTATATAAAAAAAATATTCTAGATACTTTACTGATAGCTCAAAATTCCGGATAGTACTTTTTTTGAATATACTTTAATGTTATAAGATAAGGCCAGAAGTTTGAATCCTATTGCACATAGTTTATTTATACTCTTGGAAACAGTAACATTTTTTTGTATAAAAGCTATTTGATTGTACACGGATCCAAATTTTAATATTCAAAAATATCAAACCACTTCTTTCTCCTATCTAATGAATTTAATAGTACTACTGCTCTATATCAGTCTGTAGCTGAATATCTAATAAAATAGAATTCTTAAAAATATTTACTAAAATTTGAATTTCGTTTTAATTTATTTTTAGGGATAAAATTTATTTAAAATGGGTCAGAAATATTTCGAAATTTCAGATCAGCCAATCAATGTTGGGGAAATCTCAAAAAAAAATTATGAAACAAAAAAATAGCTAAAGCAATGATGGAGAGGCCGCAATCAGAGAAGCTAAAATAAGTGCACGGAAAAGGAATGTATACCACAATAATCAGTCACACTCGGTATACTGGGACTTCTCTGGAGTTCCTGACTTTCAATTGATGGCGGTTACGGAATATTTAAAATTGCATAGTCAGGATCATAAGATTCAGAATTAAATCTGATATTGAAAATCAAAAAGTGCTTTGTTCAGCTTTTCATGTGCTGAGGATGCCGAGCTGCTCAGAAAAAAAACCCTGTACTATGATGACTGGGAAATTTCAGTTAATCACTGTGTACTAAAAATGATTTCCTTTTGAAATGTTATATCTCTGGTATCCCATGTGTAGATACACAAGGGGCCATTTGGAAAATTTAGGAGGAAATAGATGAAAACTTGCAGCAAATCCTAGCGTCTTAGGTAAGCAAATGTGAATCCTGGGTGACTGCCCCTAGAGTGGGTGCAATCAAACCTTCTGACATGCCGACGATCTTCAATACCAACAGACTCCTCTCTGAACTAGAAGTTTTTGTCCTTCCTACAGAATTCCAGATCGGAGCCAGTAAGGTCTACATCCGGTGATATGGCACCAACTTAACTTGCCTTCTTTGTGGAAAAGCAGAACGCCTTAAATCGCGTTGCCTGCGCAATTCTAGAAAAATATAAACAACGTATACATTAAAAATTCAAATTTCAGGCTTTATCTTATCGTTATTAAGAAATTCTTAAAGAAACGCACACTCAGAATTTTAAGTTGTCGTAGACCATCTAGATATATTTTTAAAACTTTTTTTGAAGGCTCTAGAATTAAGTTATTTATTTATACAAGAATAAATTAAAGTCAGGGAAGAGAGAATATCAGTTAATGTAGGTATTCAAGGAGTTAGGCTAAAGTCTGCCAGTTATTAGGGATGTAGAAGTTCTTTTTTGCAGCTGTTCTAAGAAAAGGAGTAGTAGAAGATTTTTTGGAATTTTAAATATACAAAAATTGGTGAGTTTTTTAAGAGTATTAAGATATCCTGCCTGGTAGTTGGATGCTAATTACTTTATAAATTATATAATGATAAAATAGATACAAGTGCTGATAGGAAACTAGAAACAGACTATTGTAGTAGTTAGTTAGCTAATTTTTTAGTTAAAAGAGAGCTCAAAATTTTATAGCCATATTTAAATATAAAATGTTTTTAGTTAATGCCTTTATATATTTTTTTTCTAATTATTATATCACTTTACTAAAGAAATAGCAAAAATTAGATGAGGGGTAGAATTAAAAGATTAAAAAGATTATAGCTATAATAATAATAAATTATTTAAAGTGTAGCTCTTAATAAAAAAGTAAGAGAAAAAAGATTAATATTATATTTTACAATATTAATTTAGTTAAGTAAAATTATATTAGAAAATAAAAGTGGTTTAAAAAGTAGGTTTAATTTAAGCATAACCTATTTTAATAACAATAACAATAATAATAAATTAAAAAAGTATATTATAGTAATTTATTAAATATAAAATAATAAATATATTAAAATTTTACTATTAAATATACTTTAATTAACATAATTCTAATATTAATTAAACTTATAAAAAATGTAAAATAAAAGTTTAATTTTATATATAGCTTTTTTAAATTAAGTAAAAGTTAACTAGACTAATTAATAAAATAATAATAATAAGCTAAAAATTATAGTAGTTATTATAGTAATAAAGCTAAAATATATATAAAGTAGAAATAAAAATAAAAATAGTTAAAAATAAGAATAAAATATATTATTTAACACTTAATATATAACCTACTTTATATTATAAAAAAACTAAAACACTGTAGTATATATAAATATATGTAATTATTTAAAATATTATTAAAAATTGATAATAAATAATAGTTTTATAAAAAAACTAACCAGATTAAAATAAAAAGTAAAAGTAAGTATATAAAAAATAAGATAAAAAAGTAATAAAAAGGTTAAAAAAATAAATAAAAACTAAGTAATTTTATTTTAATAACTTAGATTTAAATATAAATTAAATATAGCGTTTTATTACATTATAAAAATAAAAAATATTTTTAAAGTTTTTTAATAATTATATAAATAATATAATATATATTTTTAAATCCTTTTTATTATTAGAAAAATATATTATAAAAAAGCAAAATTAAATAACTTTTAAATAAAAGCTTTAGCATTTAATTATTTAAATTAAAAATAGTTTAATTTACTTTTATTGTAATATTATAATAAATTATTATATTTTTTAAATTTATTATATTATAACTAATTAAAATATATTATAAATTTAAAATGGTAAATCTAATATATATAAAATACTTAATAATAAAAATTTAGTTTTTTGTTATAATATTATTTATTTTATTAAGTAAAAAAATTAAGCTTATTAAAATTTAAACAAAAATAATATAAAATATAATTATAAATTAATTCTATAAACTTAATAAGCTTAAATTTAGTATAATAAAAATTATTTAAAATAAAAAACATTTTTATAATTTTGCTTTATTTAGTTATTTAGTTATTTAATTATTTATTATTTATAGCTAGTTTTATATATTAAGTATTATTAATATTTTTATTATATTTCTTATTTTAAAACTACTATTATAATATAGTAGTTTTTAACTAAATTTAAATAATATTAAGTTTTTATATAAGCTAAAATATTTATAACCTAAAATATTAAAATATAATAAAACTAGTTAAATAATATAACTAAAATATAAAATTAAAAACTAATACTAAAAATTAAAATTAAAATTAGCTAAAAACCTTTAATTTTAATAAAACTTTTTATAAGTAAACTATAAAATTTTAAATAAATTTAGTAAAAAAATTAGCTTTAATTTTTTTTTTAATATAAAAGTAGTGTGATATTTGGTCTTTAGTGTAATACTAGTAGTAATTTTATATTGTATAGTACAAAATAGCACAATGCAAAAGTAGCAGTAAATATAAACATTTATACAAAAAAGTTAGTAAATGGTAATAGAGTAAAATTAGTTTTATTATTAATTATACTAACAACAAATATAAATATCCAGTAAGTAATGTATATAAGTAAGATTAGCAGTAATTTGATAGCAAAGTTGATATACATTTATAAGTAGTCTAGCTTATAGGTAGCAATAGCTGCAAAAACTATAAACTAACTAGTAGGAAAAAGGTAATTAAATTATATATATAGAATTTATAAGAAAAAATAAGAGCATTTACAATTTTGAACAGCTTTTATATTTCCAATAAAATAGAAAAATAAAAATAATGCAAAAACAAAAAATAGATATAAATAACTTACTATTATATAGCAAAGGTAGCTTTACATGCAATTTAGTACAATTTAAATAATTTTATAGTAGGTCAAATTATTAGCAGTTATAATTTGTTATATATTGATAAGGTAAAGTTTTTTGTTGATTAATACTAGCAGTTATACTAGACTTATTTTTAGATATTGAACTTATAAATTCTTAAATAAGAATAATGAAATAAAAAATATTTCTTATTCTAAGTTTCAATTAAATTGTTAATTTTTTATATAAAGTTTTTGAAATAAACTCATATAATTTTGTTATTTAAAATTAGAAAAAAAATAATAAAAATTAAATAAGCTTGGAAAAAAAAGGTAGAAAGTGATAAAAATAATAATTAAGTTAGCAATATATAAAGCTGCTAAGTGATGGAATGTTATAAGTAGTAAAAATAGCTAAAAATATATATTTTTATTTAAGAAAAAATTAATTTAAAAATAAATAAAAATTATTAAAAATATTAAAAAAGTGATTAAAAAAACTATAAATTTTATTTTTAAATTATAAAAAGCATTTTTTAAAGATTTTTTTTAAATTATCTATTTATTTTAGTAATATTATTAAGTAAGTTTTTATTATTAAAAATAAAGGTAAATTAAAAAATAATATTAAAAAATATAGAAAAAAAAATAAGCTAGCAATAAAAAAATAGAAAAAAAAAGATATATTTTTTTTTAGATTTGGATTTACAGCTAGTAATTTTAATAATTACTTTAAATTTACAATATTTTTTAAATCTTTTTTAAATTAGATGTTTATTTTTAAACTTTTAGATTTAATAATTAATTTACTAAATTTAATTAATTTTTTTAGCTTTTATTTTATCATTTTTATTATTTCTTTTTTGAATATTTGCTCTTAGTATATTACTTATTTATTAATTTAAATTATTATTTTATTATAAGCACTATAATATTTTTATCTAAATTTATTTTATCTTATTAGAATAGAAATTTTAAAAAGTGGATTAATGTTGTAATATAGTTAAGTATATTTTATTTTTATAGTAGCTAGTATTTTAAATTTTAAAATTAGATAACTTTTAATATAATTTATTAAAAGTTAATTACTTTAAAAAATATAATATAGCTAAAATTCTCATTTAAAATAATACTGAAACTCTAGTATTATAGAATTAAACTAAATTAATAATTACATTCCTATTTATAAACATTAAGGTACTAGAATAGTTATTGTAAATTAATTAAATGTAAAGATAAATAAATAGATTTAATAATTGGATAAAGGCTTAACTTAAACAGTTTCCTATTTGCCATTATTTATAAATTTATTCAAACACTGACTCTAAAAAGTCTAAACAAAGCGCCTATAAATTGCTTATCCTTGTTTTAATTTTATTAGTATCAACTTTTAGTATTGGGTTCTAAAATTAGAAATGTAACAAGTTTCTAAATTGAAAAGTCAACTAAACAAATTTATTAAAGTAGTAATTTTTAGAAGCTACTTTCAATCGAAAGTATGCTAAAAATTCTATATAAACAATTTGTTTTTTATCAATTCGAATCAAATTTACTAAGCTAAGCTTCCCAATAATAAAAAATATATAATCAAAGTGTAAATTATTTTTTTAAATCGGTATACTAAACTACTTCGATAATACAGTAGTTTTAGTGGATTAATACGATTTTATTTTTTAGTTATTCATTTAGTACAAATAGAATCGATGAACTAACTAATATGTAATACATTTATTTTTTATCGTTATCGCAGATTAAAAAATAGAAATTTTTATCAATAAGCACTTAAAACTATTAAAAAGGTGAATCAAATTTATTGAAAAAAGTTTTAAAACTCAGGTTAGTGGACTCAAACCGAAGCCAAGTACTCGTTATGGAGCTTTTGTTGCTGGTCGAAATCCTTCATAAGCTTCTTCTTTCGACTTTTAGTAAGTTCGATGCCTTGCTCGTCGTGGGTTGGGATACCCTAAACAAGAAAAAGTAAGTAACCACCCTTAATACTATGGTATAGATACCTGCTCGTCGAATTTGGAGAAACTTTTGTCGTTTAAGAACATCAGTTTAGGGTCTAGTTTGCCTTTCTCGAGACGTTCTAACCTCTTTTGTTCTAAAGCCTGACTTTGTGCCAGTTTTTTAGCTTGCTTTTCTGCCTCCCTCTAAAATCCTTAAGTTAACAAAAAAAATTAAGGTTTAGTTACCTGTAATTTGAGATCCCGTTCTTTGATAAGTTCAGCTTTATCCACCAGTTTGACTAAAGCTTTACCATCTACACCGAAATGTTAATTCACCACTTTATGCATTGTTATTAAATTTACCTTCTCTGTCATCGAGTAGAACGCCCAGTTCGACAAGCTCGTTAT
>JAWQFY010000029.1:0-79076 GCA_037055185.1 Capillidium rhysosporum
AAGCTATTCTGCCTAGTCAGTACTATTTTTTAATTATTAAAATAAAAAATATACTTTTATTTTTAAATTTAATTTGGTTTTTGAAAGTTATAAGTTTGAAATTTTACTTATAGATATTTAGGTTTATATTAGATAATTAACATTTTTTTATGCTATTTTAACAAATTAAGCACTTAAAGGTTAAAATAATTCAATAAAATATAATATAAGACTATTGTTCATAAATTAAATTATAAATACCTTAAAATAGGTTTTTTCATTTATAGCTTAGAAATATAATCAACTTATGTTATAATAATAAATTATTTTGAAATACTTTATACAACTAATTATTTACATATTTAAAACTCTTTTAAAAGCTAGATTTTTGACATTTATTAAAAATTCTCTAGACAATCATTTCAGAATTTGTAAAATAGATTAAATAATTTTTTGTTCTTTTTAATTTTCATATAATGAAAAATTAAACCAAGGTTTAGTAGTCCCTAGTACCTCCAATTTAAATTTTCCTAGGTATATAAAACCAGAAATTAAAATTATTAAAAAATAAATTAATCCATTTGATTAATTTATCAAATATACTATGTTAAAAATAGCTTAAAAAAACATTTAAAATATAAACTCACCTTAAATTTCTACTTTTTCTTCTGAGTTAGATCTGTCTGAATCATAATCTTAAAATACTTTTATTGTGTTAATAAATACTAAAAAATTAAGATTCAATCAATTCGCGGAGACGACGAGTTGCTGAGCGAACGGTAGCAGCAGCGGTGGTACTGAGATTTAATTAGTAAAAAAACTAAATTTAAAAAATTACGAGACGGTCCAAGCACCACCAGCCAACACTTTTTTACATCCACGGCATTCCCAGATACCAACTGCCCTACGTTTAACGGCATCTTTACCACAGAAAGTACAGGTATAGGTCGAATGTTGGGTGATTTCCATCTTCTTAATTTGTTTACGTAAAGAGGCACCATAACGAGTACCGTATTTACCAACAACTCCTACCTTCTTAGTACGTTTGGCCTAGTAAATTCTTTTAAATATTAAGTTGATGGATGCATTAAAAATATCGGATTAAAATCTTACCATTTCTGAAAAATATTGTTTTTAAACAAAAGGAGATTAAGGCAAAGGGCGAACTATAAATTTCTTAGCCTAATACAAAAACTCTTGATTTTCTCAATTATAAAATGACCTGTTTAACCTAATTTTCGGAATTATATCGCATTTTTGATAATTTTTAATATTTAAACACTTATTATTTGATAATATAGTTAAATATTTTATAAAATCTGTCATTTAAAAGATTATTTACCGCTTTTGCATATATTATTTTTAAAACGCACATAATATCTAAGCGAGAAAACAATTTTACCACAAAAAATTTTACTTATTTATTTTAATATAAAAAGAAAGTAATAAGTAATTTTTTATAGAGTGTGATACAAAGTTTTATCTAATTTAATATATTTTTTACTAATGCCTTTTTTTATTTTTAATATTTTTTAACTTTGATTTTTTTTATTTCTAATATGAAATGTACTTTCAAAAAGGTTATTTTTTTGTTAACTTATTTAATATATAAAAGATTTATAGATATAGGTACCTGTATATACTTCATTAATATTTTAAAATATATTGAAATTTTATAAAAATATATTGAAACTTAGTATTATAATTTGTATTTAATATAATACCTTTATTATAAATTATTGATTTTTGAAATAGTAATTTAAAAATTAGTAAAAATTAATTAGCTAATTAAAATTAAAAAATAATTTATATTTCAGAAAGGCTAAATAAATTTATATTTAATTACTGAGGTTGAATTTAAAAAATTATTATTTATTATTATTAAAATTTCTATATTTTAGTTTTTTTTAAAGTTTATAGCTATAATATAAATAAAATAAATAAGCAATTAACTATTTTTAAAAGTAGCTGGTTTTAATTTTAAAAATTAAATGAAAGTAAATTAAGCTAATAAAATTAGCTAAAAATAAATTTATTTAATTATATTTTTTTGCTTTTTAAATATTAAAAATTATATAACTATTGATAAAGTATACTAAAAGTTATTAAAAATTTTAAAAAAATTATATAATTATTAATAAAGTATACTAAAAGTTATTAAAAATTTTAAAAAAATTAAAAGTAAATATTACTTTTAAAAAAACTTTTACTATATAATATTTAAAGTATAGTTTTAGTTAAATATTTAACTTTTATTATTAGTAAATATAAAAATGCAAAAGTTTTAATATATATATAAAATATATAAATTTACAATTAGTTTAAATAAACTATAAAATTATAATGCTTTAAAATATTATTTTAAATAAATAAAATGGCTAAAGTATTAACTTAGCTTACTTTATATAATAAAGTAAACTTAATCTTTAAATATTTTTAGATATTTAAAGCTATATTTTTAATAAAACTACTTATTATAAAAAAGTATATAATTTTGTTAAGCTATACTTAATAAGATATTAAACTATTTTTTTATTTTTAGTATAGCTAAAAAAGTTTTTAAAAATAAATAAAATTAAGTAGTTTTTAAAAATTATAATATATTAAAGCTATACTTTTATATTATAATATATTATTATAATAATTTTTAAAAAATAGTTATTATAATATTATAGTAAAGTTTTAATACTAAAATTAATTAAAAATATTTAAATATTATTTAAGTTTACTTAATAAAGCTAAAAAATAATTTACTAAAATTTTATTTTATTTTTTATTTATAGTAAAAGAAAAAATATTATTAATTTATAAATTTATAATAAATATTTTTTTATATAATATAAAAGAAAAATACTAGCAAAGCTAATTTAAAAAAACTTATAAATAGCTATATATTTTTAATAAAGTAACTTAGTTTAAAATATATAGCTTATATTTACAAAATATAAGTTTAAACTTTAAAAAAGTATTTTAATATAAATATACATTTTTTTAAATTACTATAATAATTTTTTTTATAATAAAATACTTTTTAATTTAAATAGTATTAAATATATAATTATTTAAAAAGTATAAATTATAAATAGATATATATATATACAATTTTTTAAATATATTTAAGTTAATATAGTATACTAGCTATAAAGTAGTTAATATATTTTTTAAAATTTAAAAAAAATTAAAAAAAATAAAAGTTTAATTTTATAGTTTAATTTTATATAATAGCAGTTTTAGTTTATATATTTATACTAATATTTATTTTTTTTTAATTTTACTAGCTATAATTAAAAATAAAGTTTAAAAAGACTATATATTGTTATTTATTTAAAATACTAAATGGGTTTATTTATATTTAATACTAATATTTAGTTTACTTAGTATAGTAAGTGTTAAATTAATTACTTTTTTATAATTTTCTAGTTTTTAGGCTTTAATATTTAATAATTTTAACTATAAAATAATTTATTTAATATTATATTAGCTTAGCTTTATATATTTTTTTTAATAAATACTTTACTTAATAATAGCTATTTTTAACTTTTTAACACTTTTTATTTTTATTAATCTAATATATTTAAATTTAATTAAGCTAGTTATTTATTACTTTTTTTTTACTAAAAATTAAATTAGTATAAAGCCTAAATTTTTATAACTTTACTATTTTAAAAATATTATTATTACTTTTTAATTTTAATTAATAATCTAACTATTATATACTAATAGCTAAAAAATAAGTTTTATTTTAAATTTTTATTAATATTTACTTTTAAAATTTTTTATATAAAAATAAATTAATATATTATTTTAAAGCTACTTTATTTTTTTTTCTTATTTATAATATTTATATTTTTATATTTTTTATATCAATTTATCTTAGTTTATAATATTTATTTAGTAAAATAATTATAATTTTACTATTTTTAACTATTACTTTATTTTTATTTTTATTTTACTATATTTAAACTATTATTTTTAGCTTAGTCTAACTTATAAAAGTTAGATTACTTAGCTTTTTTTATTTTTTAATATCTTTTTAGTTTATTTAAATTAATCTAGTTTAATTTATCTATTAACTAATAAAAATTTAATAAAAAATGCAAAATTAATTGTTTTTTTATATTAAATAATAGTTACTTATTAATTATATTAAATAATATTAAAAAATTCTAAAAATAAAAGTATTTTATTATTAAGTTTTATTAAATTAAATAGTATGTTAATAGTAAAAAATAAGTTACTTTAAAAATTTAGATTTTTAACTTTTTTTTAAACTAACTTATAACTTTTTATACTTATAATAATATTTAAAACTATTATAAAAACTGTAAAAAAAACTAATACTTTTTAAAAATTTTAAATGCAGAATATTTAGCAATAATATTTATTAAATTAATTATAATTAAAAAATTATACTAAAATAGTCTTTTATCAATTATAATAAATATCAATTCTATTTTTAGTATTGTTAAAAGTATAATATTAAGTTTTATTTTAAAAAAATATTTAGTTTTTTTAAACTTAATAAAACTAAATTTAAATTTAAACATTATAAAAAAAATTATAAATTTTTTTAAATTTTTAAAAAATATTATTTAGCTTTTTTAGATATAGTAGCTAATATATTAATTTAAAATATAATTTTAATATAAAATATTTTAAAAAAAGAATTAAAAACTAGTTAAATTTAGAAAAACTAATAGAAAATATTTAGTAGTAATTTTATATTTTTCAAAAATTAAAAAGGTTTTTTTTTTTATTAGCTATTTTTAATATAATATTTATTTTACTAAATATTTCAAAGTTTTAAACTAAACTTTAAAAATTAAAACTAAAACTAATAATATATAAAATATTATAAATTTTAATATTTTAAAAAAAATAGTACTTTTAAAAAATATATATATATAAATTTAAATTATATTTATTATTTTATTAATTTTTACTATTTTATTTTAATAATTAATATTAAAACTTATTAAATTACTTAAGTTTTTTATTTTAACTACTTATATATATTACTTACTTTATTATAGAATTTATTTTTATATTTGCTAAGTTTTTTTCTTTTTATAATATAGCTAATATATAGCTTTTTTTAGTTTATAATAAATTTATTAAAATATTATTAGTAATTAATAATAAAATGCTATTTAATTTTTTTAAAGTATACTAATAAAGTTTTATTTTAATTTTAATACAATATTTATATTATTATATTAAAACTATAATAATAATTTTTTAAAATTTTGTTTATTTATTTTTAAATAAAAAAATATAATTTAATTATATATATTTAAAATTTTTAAAATTTAATAACTATATATATATATTTAAAAGCTTTATAACCTAAATTTATAATTTTATTAAATAATTTTCTAAATAAAATTAAATAAAAATAGCTAATAAAACTATATTAAAAAAAGCAAATAAAGAGTATTTATATTAAAAAAATTATAAGATTAATAATAATTTAAAATTTAAAATAGTTAAATTTTAACTTTTTATTAATAAAAATTTAAATAGTAAGTTAAATTATAATATAGTAAAAATAAGTAGATAAAAAACTAAAAGTTATAAAGCTAATAATAATAAGTATTAAAAAAATATATAAGATTATTTTAGCTTAAGCTAAGAAAATAATTAGTAATTATTAACTTTTAAAGTATAATTTTATATATATATATAAAATTAAAAGTTTTTTTTAAATTTTATTTTATTTTTATAATATTTATAAAGTTTATAAATTTAGAATTTTAATTTAATTTAATTTTTATAGTTAAAATTAATTTAATACTATTTTATTATATATTTTTTTTTAAATACACTATATTATAAAATTTTCTACTTTATAATATTTTTACTTAGTATTATAAATTTATACTAACTATAAAGTAAAGCTTTAGCATTTTACAAACTTTAAACTTTATTTAATTTTATAATTTACTTAAAGTAACTAAAATTTATATACTTTATAAATAAGTTAAAAATAAATAAATATATTATATTTTTTAATATTTATATAATATAATTTTTAGTCTTTTTTAGTTTATAGATATATTAATATTATATTAATATTTTAATATATTTAACATATTAATTTAAAATTTCTAAAATAGTTCTAATTATTATAAATATAAAAATATAAAAATTTAACTTATTTAAATTAATATCTTACTTTATTATTATAAATTTTAAAAAAGATATATAATAAAAATAATTTGCTTAAAAACTTATTAAATAAAATTACTATTTTATTTATAATATAAAAAATTTAAATTTTATAACCAAATTTCTAATAATTATTTTAAATAATTAAACTCTATTTTAAAAAAATAATATAAAGATAAGTTAGCTTAAATTAATAATAAGTGTTACTATTTAAATAAAATCTAATACTATATTATAATAAAATAACTAAAAAATAATGTAAAAATAGCTAAAAAAATAAGATAGTATTATTTTTTAGCTATTTTTAAATAAAAAAGGTATATATTTAATATATTTAATTATATAATATATATTATTATAGTATTATATTTTAATAAATATATATATATTAATTTAGCTAAATTTATTATTATTAAGTTTTTAATATTAAAAGTAGCTAAATATATATATTATTAGTATAATTAGTATTTAATAAAGTTGTTAGCTATAAAACTTATTTTAATAAAATTATTTAGATAAGTTTATATATAAATATATTGTTAAATTATTTTTATAGCTATTAGCTTAAAATTTAATTTTATTTAAAATTATTAAAGGCTATTTAAGAAGGTTTATAGCAAAAAACTATATTTTCTAAAAGCCAACAGTTTATAAAACTAGATAGTAAATATTTAGAAACAGTTTAGTAGAAGTCAGCTTTAAAAACCTATAAAAGTAATTATAAATATATTAATAAAGTAGTTAAAGTAGACTACATAATAAATTACTGAAGAGTTATTATAGTTTGAATAAATAAAAGTATATATACTAATTAAGCTAGATATTTTAAATATAAAACATAGTTTTAGAGTATTATTTGTTTTTATTAGTACAGTACATAATATAAATAAAAGGTTTAATATACAAATATGCTTGAACTTTTATATAGCAACTTTCTATATAAGTTGAGTAATTTTTATCAAGATTAATTAAGGTTTATAATTTCAAGTTATTGCTATATAAATGTTTTGATATTCACATATTTATACTATCATACAAAATTTTCATATAAAATTAGCATACTAATGAAATCTAATTTAATTAAAATGTCAATTTTTAAAAATTACAAGCCATAGTTATTCTAAGCCCATTTTAATATATATTTTAAATGCACGTCATAAACCGATACCAATAAATATTATATGGCAAAATTTTATTTTTCACTAAGATTAAGTTTTATTACAAATTATCAAGTAATTACCTACCGATAAAACAATATAAAACCGACAAGGACATTATTTCAAAGTAGTGGATCGTGTATCTTTCTCCACTTTTGCCTCTCGTTAACATATTTTACTCAGTTCTGAAGCTACTTTAAACCAAGAATAAAAATAAATAAATAGGCAGCGAAGCTAGTGGCCCAAATTTAAACCAAGCCAAATTAATTATAGTTAAATAAAGCCATTTAAAATAAAGTATTATATTAAGTTTAATATACATTAACGCAAACCTTCTCCTTTAGTAGTAAGAGCAGCTAACTTTAATCTATTACTGATTTAAACATTACCAAGTGTATCTCACCAAAAGTTTAATCTCTGTAAAAGAAGTTGAAAATCTGATCACAAGGTTACCAATATATTTGAAATCAAGGATATAAGTGGTTTAATGTTCTGCCATCACATGGCTCGCTTTTTATGAAACTGTTGCCATCAAGGTACATCAGTATTTCTCCACTGAAATAGCTTCAACTCTTCAACGGGCTTATTCGTATTTATTTGACGGAAAAGCTTAAAGCTTTGACATGCTCCAATATATTTATATTCCACTACTTTTATAATGATAGATCTTAAGGTTAAAGTTTCAACTCAGTTTTAAGGCTTATGGCTGTCAATAAGCAACCTTTCAACATTGCTGATATATCACAACTTAATTAAGTTCCAACTTTCAAGCTAAATTTGGACTTGAAGTTTGGTATTGAATCGACTTATTTAATTTTCAGAGTATAACTTGTCACAACACTACTCCAAAACCGATATATTCCTAAAATAACCAGTGTTTTTATATTATATACTCAGGCTGAAATTAGCCTAAATGATGTTGTATGTCGGAGAGATGGACTATCAGTAGAAAATATCAATTTCTTAGATTATCACTTATAAGAAAAATATTACGATCAAAAATCGCTGGCTTTTTTCGAATTGTAGGGAATTATTAAGCTAGGTCAATATTTATTATAAATGTAGTTATTAAGAGTAAAAAAATATATGCCTTATAATCACCTCTTTCATTAATTACAAACCATAAAGTGCCTATTTATATCGGAGCGCGTTATAATTTCTAAAGACATTCTACGTTAGCGGGATTGACTCACCGGTAGATACCAACGTTTATTTAAACCAAAGTTAATTTTTAATTGGGTAGATTTTAGATAACTACGGCTCTATTAAACAAGTAACAACTGGTATAACTAAATAGAATATTGCTAAATAGGTGTAGTAGAATTAATTTACGAACCAGGTATCTGCATCTGCATTTGTAGTAACTTAAGTCCGATAAAGGCAACCTATTAAATTACATTAGATCGTTTTGGATAATTAATTTTTTCCATCTACGTCGGTACACTAAATCACTATCGTATAAATATAAATCTATATTGTATATCTATAATGTATCTTTACTAATATTTTCAAGCATATATAATTTTATTCGTATAAAAAACAATTGAACTTCCAATTTTTTAATTCAAACTCTTTTTGTTAGATTTTAGAGGTGCAATTTTAGCCCAATTAAGCTGAATTTACTAAAATTTAAAAGGAAAGTTGTTCAAAACTAATATATTAAGGTTTTGTAGTTCAAATTTATAAAATTTACAGTTTTAATATGAATTGATCGCTTTTTAAACTACCAATTTGATTTTAGATAAATTTATTATTATTATTATTTCTGGTAAGTTTTACCAACAAAAATAGGAAATTTTAAGATTTTCTTTAATAATTATACCTTTCTATACATTGTAAAATTTTATAACCCACTTTTTTATTTGTTTATATAACTAAATTTGGATCAGGTTTTAGCGATACTATGCAAGTTAAATTTAAAAGTTTCTAAAAAGTTTAAATATTGAACTTTTGTAATTTTATATAAATGTACAGCAGTCGCTATTAGATGAGTAAAATAAAATTAGCACGTATAGTTGTTATAACAACTATATACTTTACCCTTACATTTACTTCGAGTATGTACGATGAAGGTTTAATATTAAATATTTTAACAATCGGTACATACACGAATTAGTAAATTGTAGGCGATTATCTTTAAAATACATAGTTATCTTTAAAGCGCTAACGTATATATTAATCGAGCTGTCGTATACATTATATACGATAATAAATGCATGTTTCACAAATTGCATATATAGATCATGGAATTTAAACCTATTAAAAACAGCGTATTTTTTAAGCTACTCCGAAAATCGATGTTCTGTAGCGTGGGAAACATTTTCCGACCCAATTACACCTCATTTTCAATGCATAACAAAAAGGTACAAGCAACGAATCCATAGGTAATCTAGCCTTATATTTTTATAAAAATGGGATGTGGATTTCGTCCATAATTTTTGATTTAATATTGGAAACTACTGAAAAGCTGTAAATTTTTAATGTATTTATTTAATGGTACAACATCTTAATCCGATATGCACACTAATTAAAATTTAAGATATAAAACCAACAAAAGTGTATGTGAGAACTATTTTGAAACACGGAAGTACCTTGTGTTTCTCTCCTATAACCACTGTAGCCGTTATCCCTATACAATTAAGAAAATAGTAATAGTTCAAATGTGATTTAAATTTATTGATGAAAAGGAACCAGTTTTTTATAGGTAGATATCTCCGCTTAAATGTACTAATTACAAGTATTTGTTATCATAAAATGTGGAGCTACGAAACAAATACAAAGTTAGCCCTTACTTATAATAAACTCTGAAACACAAACTTGGATTGGTGGCTTGGTGATTGTGTAGTGTTACCCACATAAAATGAAAAGTAATCCAGTGAATCTAGATCAAATTTGTTCCAATTCGCTAACTGGAATGGAGTTAATAGAGATATAGGGGATTAAAGTTATCCGTTGAACAGCCACAGGGACGATGTTTAACTTTTATCCGCAGTTGGTATAGAAATGTGGGGTAGTTGGAAAAGGATTTACAACTAGTTTCGAATCCTTCAGCTACATCCACGGGTTCCAGTTTAGTTTTTTAAAGTAAGTTATTTTAGTTTAGTTGTGGAGCGAACATTAATTTCAAAAGACTAAAATTGTCGGAAGTTGGTTTCGATTGAGGAATGGTTTTTAATTATTGAACGTTAACACCTGTTTATATCCACTAAAGACTTCAAGGTAAGTCGTCGGTTCGAACCATCGTTTCAATCCCCTTAATAAATATATTTTCGGCTTTGTTTTCCTTGTACTAATTCGATAATATCCAAAGTTAAAATTTAAAAAAATTTATTCCTCTGCTTATACTAATAAATTAGAATTAGTACAAAGTTATTTTTATACTTGCATATACTCTATTGCTGATGAACCTTATGATGAGACAGGTTTAAAATCACAAGTTCTATGCTGTACTGTAATCGTTCAACATTAAGCTATTCCGTTTACAAAATTAGTACAGTTTAAGAAAGGAATTTAAATGCTAAATTTAAACCTTTAACGCTACAGCTTAATTCGAAAGTGTACTCCCGATCGACATAAATGTACTCAACCTTTAGTAGTACAACTTGTCTATAGTAAAGTTTAGCTTGTAGCCAATCGTAACGGAGTATACCTGCCCACTTCCAGTTTTGACAGCTAAGTATAAATTATTTGAGTTGTGGAGATGAAATTTGAGTTTTAAGAACTTTTACCAAATTGAGTCAGGATAATTTAAAGTAGTAAATAAGCGTAAAGGTTGTATGAATAAAAGGTGAAGTTTAGGTATCAGGAGATTCAAATTCAAATTTAAATCCAAATAAGCCATGAACTTTCATCCCTATTTATTCAGGTTCAAAATCCATAAAAAGTTGAACACCACTATATATACTAAAAAACAGCTGGCCTGACATAAATATTAACATTCTTTAATTTGATTCCAACACTTTCAATTAATATTTTTTGGCTTTACCGGAGTACTGGGTAGTCATTTATCTATTAAGTTCAATTCAACAAGTGTCAACGACTAACTACTAACTACTGGAATAAAGATTTAAAGAAAATTATGTCGAACAGTTTTACATACTTAGTATCTGGGTTCGCCGCTATAGGGGGTTTCCTATTCGGTTACGATATCGGTGTAATTTCCGGTGTATTAGAAATCGATGATTTCAAAGAGATATTCCAACTTAACCCATCTAAGAAAGGTTTGATCGTTTCGCTGCTCTTATTAGGGTGTTTCGTTGGTGCCCTGTTCTCAGGCTGGTGTTCCGACAAATTAGGTCGTAAGCGTACTATTTTGTTAGCTTCAGCAGTATTCTCCGTAGGTGCCGCCTTACAGACCGCTGCCTATGGTTTAGGTGAGATGATCCCTGGCCGTCTAATATCCGGTTTCTCGGTAGGTATCCTTTCAATGGTTGTACCTTTGTATCAATCTGAACTTTCTTCACCAAATATCCGTGGTCGTTTAGTTTCTTTACAGCAGTGGGCTATCACTATTGGTATCGCCGTATCTTTCTGGATTAACTACGTTTGTTCTCTGTATTTACCTCCTTCGATCAACTGGAGATTGCCCTTAGGATTACAGATCGCACCTTCTCTTCTATTATTAGTTGGTTCCTTCTTCTTGCCTTACTCTCCACGTTGGTTAATCGACCAAGGTCGTGATGATGAAGGTCGTGAAGTTTTAGCTAGGTTACGTTCTTCTGGTGACTTGAACCACGAGTTAGTTACTGAAGAGTACAACGAGATTAAGGAAGCTTCCGAAAAGGACAGATTGGCTTCCAACTCTTTCAAAGATCTGTTTGTAGGTTCTATTTCGAGACGTACCTACCTTGGTATCTTCATCCAGATGTTCCAACAGTTAACTGGTATCAACTCGGTCATGTACTACGCCCCTCAAATCTTCCAACAAGCCGGTTTCGATACCTCTGCTTCTCTACTTGCCACCGCTATCAACGGTATCGTCAACATGTTGTCAACTATTCCAGCTATTCTTTGGGTTGACAGATGGGGTCGTCGTGCTACTTTAATATCCGGTGCTGTCGTCATGGGTATTGGTATGGCTGTTGTTGGTATCGTAATTGCTACTACTGGTACTGCTGTACACGATGGTGATGAAGTTAAGATTACCCTTTCCTCCCTAGGTGCCTCCTACTCAGTTATCGTATTCGTATACGTCTTCGTAGCTGGTTTCGCTTACTCCTGGGGTCCAGTCGCTTGGATCTATCCTTCCGAGATTTTCCCTATGCGTGTTCGTTCCAAGGGTATATCAGTTACTACCGCATCCAACTGGTTATTTAACACCATTGTCGGTCAAGTATCTCCCATCCTCATGTCGTCCATCACTTGGGGTCTCTACATCATCTTCGCTTGCTTCTGTGTTATTATGGCTCTTTCCATCTGGTGGTTCTATCCTGAAACTCGTGGGTACTCCCTTGAAGATATGGACCTTATCTTCGCTGAAGGTGCCAACCCTAGAAATCCTCAGATCGAAAAGCCTTCCCATAATTCAGCTATCGATTCTAAGGCCTAAGCCTTATGCTAACCTTTTTTATTTTATTCTACTGATTTAAAATATAACTTTTATTTTATTAAACTTTGCTTTTTTATTGCTTTTTTATATTATTCCAACTCGTACTACTCTTTCACCAGTTTATTTGTTACAATACGGGTATAACTTTTATTTACAAGCTTCTACTTTACACCTTGTACGGGTCCTATAGCCTTCTTTAAGCTGTATTTAATTAAAGGAGTATTAAATCGAGTATAAACTTTAGTTATTTATTTAGCAAATTTATTGCTCCAAAAAAATACTATTCGTATACTGTAAATTTGTTTTGAAGTGAAAGCCCCATGGTGGTGTATACTTATTTTTAAAGGTTTGTCTTATTATAAACAATATTTTTATCGATATAAGTAAAATTTTAGCAACATGTACTTAAGTTATGAGTTTTTTTTATTAACGGTATATGTAAAATGAAAATAAAACTCATGTCTTTTTATAAGCATCAGTTCTTCGGTAGGTTATTAGTTTCTGAAAGTATAGCTAACCTTCTGTTCCCTAAAATTGAGTTCGATTCGTTCTCATTGTTTGCCTCCGCTTTATTTTCATCACTAGGTATTACGTTTGTTTTGCCTAATATGTTGATATCTAAATCGTGTAATATGTCGTTCAAGAACCCTTTGTTATTCCGTTCCTCTATATCAGCTTCCTTAACAGTCGTTGTGCCCAGCACTGTAATTGAAGGTTCACTTAACAAATTATTTAAAAGTCCATCATTAGTTACTACTCCACTATCTTTGGTTTTATCCACTTCGACATCCCCCAATACGTTAACGGTTGGATTTCTAACCACTCCGTTCAGCACTCCGGTATTGGTTAAAGCTCTTCTAGTTAATTGTGATGGCATAGTATCTTTAAAAGTTTCGGTTGTCATCTGATTTGAATTTTGTAAGTGGGAGAAATTAGCTACATCAACGACGGATGCCTTCGAAGCCGTACCTTGTAGTACTGGGATAGGTGATGCAGTTATTGAAGTGAAAAGTAGTGGAAGTAATGTAATGAATAGCATTTAGGCTTTAGTGGTGGAAAGGTTAGATCCAAGCTAAGGACAAGCTTCGTTATTTAAACTTGGGTTTCTTCATGAAAACGGTACATGTGAACTTATGCAGCCATTCTAAACGTACACTATTTTGGCTTTTGAACTATATCTTTTCAACATCTTTACTTTGCATTTCTTAAACAATTGTAACGACCGAAAAATCAAGTTTTGCGTAATGGTGTTTTTTTGCGGTTGGAAGTTGCAAATACAAAGTTTCGTTATAGTTTGGCAAACTAAAAATTTTATAAATTTAAATAAGTATTGACATTATATGTAAACTAAAAATTTAGCTGGAGCTGTTTGGTATAGAAGCAGTAACATAATTGTGTTATCATAAATTAAATATCGCAAATCAAATATAAATTAGTAATCTTTGTAATTAAGTTATATTTCCAATATACTTAAATACATTTTACAACATTTATTAATTCTTATCAATATATATAGCTATTTTTAAGCTAACAAAATAAATAAAATTTTATAATATTATAATATTTAATAAAATAATAATTACTAACTTTTCTAAATTATTTGTTTACTTATATATTCTATTTTTAATTTATTATTAACAAATTAAAATATACTAATAAAGCTTTAAATTACTTAAATAAACTAAAAATCAAAACTAATTTTTATTTTATTATTTTTATTAAAACTTACTTTTTTAAACTATTTTTATAAATTAAGTTTTATAAAGGTTATTAAGGTATAAATAAATAAGCTAACAACTATAAAAAGCATTATAATTAAATTTATATTAAAAGCTTATACTACTATAGTTTTAATATAATAATATGAATATTTTATTAAAATTTAATATCAACTTTAACTAAATAAAAAAACTAGCTACTTTTAAAAATAATTATATTTTTAAAGATGAAACTAGTTATATAATAGCTAGTATTTTTAAAATTATTACACTTTTTTAATATATTTATATTTTTAAAATATAATATAATTTTAATAAACTTTTTTTTAGCAATTTATATACTTTATAATTAGTTAAAATATTTTTAATTAGGTTAAAATCTAAGTAATATAGCTTTATTATATAAAAAACTAATTGAAAAGCTTAATACTAGTATTTTATATATTTTTAAAATATAGTTTTAAAAGTTAACCTTATTATTATATATATATATTATAAAGTTATATACCTTTTTTAAATATATAGTAGCAGTTTTATATTTATGCAAATATAAAATTACTACTATAGTAAAAAGAAAATAATAGCTTTAAATAGTTAAAATTATAATAATAAAAAACTTAATTAATATAGTAAAGTAAATTAAGCTAATATTTTAGCTATTTTAAAATAATACTTTATTATATAAAGTATTATCAAAGTAATTCTTTAATATATTATACTTTTATAATCTATTTAAACTAATTATAAAATTATATATTATATATACTTTTTATATTTAAATATAGCTAACTTTAATTTAAAAAATTAAATTAAATAAATTTTATTATATTTAGAATTATTTATAAATTTACTACTAATATTAAAAATGTTAAAACTATTTAAAATTGCAAATACTTATATTTTTTAATAAATATTAAATATTAAATTTAATTACTTTTTAATTTTTAAATAGTTTATAGTTTTTAAAGCTATTATTACTTATAATTTTTATTATTAAATTATTAGCTTATAATATTTATTAACTTTATTTATTTATCATCTTAATAATTAATAATAATATTAAATTTATTTTATAAATTTTTATAACTTTAATATATAAAAATAAAATATTGTATTTAATACTTATTAAATATAAATATAATTAAAATTATCATGTTTTTTAGCTTTTATTTATAATTTTTCAAGATATATTACTATAATAATAAATAAATATTTATTAAAATTTTAAAATAATATTAATATTAGCTTAATTTGCTTTATATAATAAAGTAGGTCTAATTTAAATATACTTTAAAATATTTAAAGCTACTTTTTTTACAGCATTATATACTATAAAAAGCTTATAATTTATAAAGTTATATTTTTATTTTTTTATAAATTTTTAAATATAAATAAAATTAAATAGCTTTTAGACTTTACAAAATACTAAAATATAACTTTAATATTGTAAAATTATATAAATTTATTTTAAGTTTTTTTAAAAAACTATTAATCTATTTTAATATATGGCTTTATTATCTTTTATACTATTATAATAATTAAAAATTATATTAAGCATATCTTTTTTATATAGTAAAAAGAGGTAAAATACTAGTAAATCTAACTTATAAATAGTTATAAAAAGCTATAACTATAAGCTATAAGTTTTAAAAAAATAGTTATAGTTTTAGTTATAAAGTATAAAATTAAAAATTAAAAAAACACTTTAATATAATACTTATATTATTATAGTAAAAAACTATAATAATAATTTTAAAAAAATATAAATAATGCTTAAATATAGCTATATATTAATAGTATTATTAAGCTATACTTTTTATTTTAAGCTTTACTTCTTTTAATACTAAATAATATATTTTTTAGTAATTATATTAAAAAACTATAATATAAAAGCTAATTATTTTTAAATAAAAATTCTAATTAAATAAATTAAAATTAGATTTATCTTATATAATATCTTTATTTTTATTATTATTTTAATTAAGTAGCTATTAAATTATTTAAATAATATTAAAATAATTTTTTTTAATATAGTTATAAATCTACTAATTAATAAGCTTATATTTATACTTTATAATATTAGTTTTAAAAATATCTTTTATAATTATACATTTATATTTATAAATAATTTTTATATAAAGTTTTTATTTAAAAAATATATTAATAATTTTAAATTAATTTTAAATACAAATTAGTATTTTTTTAATTTTAAACTTAAATAATTACTAAAGTTTTTATTAATAAAATTTTTAGCTTACTAAACTAAAATTTTCAGTTTTTATATTTTTTAAAACTTTTAGTAGTATTTATAACTTTATTTACTATTTAATTTATTCATATAATCTTTTTTAACTTTTTTTAATATTTATAAATAAATTAGTATATTAGTTTTTTAAGAATATATTAAACTTAAAACCTTTTTTAACTTTTAGAAAAGATTTTTATTTTTATTTTTATTTTTTTATAAATTTTTAGTTTACTTAACTTTTAACTTATTTTATATAGCTAATAAATAAAAAAACTGCTAATATAGCTAAAATTTTATAAAACTTAGTAACTTTAATTTAATTTTACAATATTTTATTTACTATAACTATAAATCTATTTAAAATTTATTATATAGCTTAGTAATAATTAAATAGTATTTTAGCTAACTTACATAAGCTTAAATATTTATTATTTTTATTATAGTTATAACATAAAAATTAATAAAAAAAGGTAATATTAGTTCTTAATAAATTTCTGAAATATATTATTTAAAAATACTTTTTAAATTTAATTTATTTTTATTTTTATTTTTCATCTTTTTCTAGTTAATGACATTATTTTTAAATTATAGTTGCATATATAAAGCATATAATTATTTGCTTTTTAGTGAATTTGAGTATATACTTAAATAAGTAGTATTTTAATTTTGCAATCTGATTAGTATTAGATACTCATAAAAATAAAATGAATTTTTCAATACTCTTATTAGTCCTAATATTGTTGTCACTTATATTTGCTTGATGGATTTATTAGTATCTACCTATTTATTTGTAATTTATTTCAATTTTCTATCTTATTAGCAGCTAATATATTCTAAAATTAAAAAACTTGATAAAATACCATTTGGGCCT
This sequence comes from Capillidium rhysosporum, assembly GCA_037055185.1. Taxonomy (NCBI): domain Eukaryota; kingdom Fungi; phylum Entomophthoromycota; class Entomophthoromycetes; order Entomophthorales; family Capillidiaceae; genus Capillidium; species Capillidium rhysosporum. Next base: position 17,690 of record JAWQFY010000029.1, read on the forward strand.
TACAGCTCTAATTAAATGAAAATATAGTATAGTGAAAAGGGACAAATAATCATATTTATATATTTGCTAGTTTCGTAATGTTATTTTTTGGCATAAATAAAAAATTAATGCCTCTTTATAATAGTGATAATGCTCATTTAATAAGTCAATACTAACTTTTTTAAAGAGCTTTATTTTTAAAGTTGAAAATTCTTAGCATTAGTAACCAACTGTACAGTATTTTCACGAACCGATTTATCTAAAAGTTCTTTCACAATATAACTGCCCTGGATCGCTTGTTCTAATACGGGTTTAAATTGTTCTACATGTAGTTTATGTCCAATCTAAAATATTTAAATAAGTTTATTGTAGAATTCTAAAATTAATTACCTCAAGCAACACAACTTTACCAGTTAGAGGTGAGATAGCGACTGTGACTTCAGCAGCCCTTGAATGATTCATTTCAAATTGGTTAGGATCTATTAGATTTAGATTAATATACTTGAAAAATATTTTTTACCTAATACAACCGTATTTTCAATAAAACTGGCTGATGTCGAAGATACGTAGTCAGTCATTGGAACTCCAGCGTGTACTAATGCCAAACAACTAGCATTTATAGCGGATTGTAGTAGACCTTTAAATCGACAAAAAAAAGGTGAATTTAAGGTGCAATAGAAGAAAAAATTACCACCATCGTTCTGTAAAACTTGGATATAAATATCAATCTGTGATCTACTTGATAGTTGGGTCTGTATCATAGGTTCAAAAGTTTGTTTAACAAATATTGCCAGTTCCGAAAGACGCCTTTAAAAAAAATGTTAAACTACTGCTAAAACCAAAAAATAATACTTGTCATTCTTCGATCTTTTTTGTCTTTCACTAGTACTGAAAGGAGATACGTTAATTTCAACTGTAAGTATAGCTCCCTCTTTGATTACTCCACCACTTTTTCTAGCCTTACTTTATATAAAAATTAAAATAAAATAGTGATTTTTACTTCATGTGGTCCATAAACTGATACCAAAAGTTTTGTATTGCCTAGTTCTAAATATGCTGAACCATCAGCTTCATTTAAAATACCTAACTTGCTGTTGAATTTGCGTAGTTCGTTAGGACGTCTACCATCGATACGTAACCCTATTAAATGCGGATTAATTTATCGACGCTACTATGGGTATATGTCTATTATTTAAACCTTACCTTCGAGATTTATCAATTCTATTTTAGACTATTCGTAAGAATATTAATATTAACAAATATTTAACCATAAATACCATTTTCTAAACTTTTGCAAGAAACCCAATTTTTTCGATTGCTGGTTTTCTATTTTTTAATCAAAGTTAGTAAAACCCTGTTTTCAGAATTAGAATGCGTAATTTTATACGATTCGCGCTAAATATTTAATTTTAATGCGTAGACTATATTTATCGCAAGAGTTTATAATTGTCTATAGAAGTAAAATCTTGAATACGTCTAAAAAAATCAACCTTACTTTTAATTACAACCCAAACTCTTACGATTTATTTTCAAATTCAAATCAATATTTACAATTCTACTTATTTAAACAAAGTAGTTGATTATATATTATAAGCGACAAAGATGACTTTAGAAGCCACCAATGGCATTGATTTGGTACTATATTTTTTAGTAAATCTAAGTTAACAAATTTCAAAAAGGTAAAAATCATCGATGAATTAAAGAAATCGCTTGAAGCTAAAACAGCGGAAACAGGTACACTAAACAAAATTTAAAAAATAGTAATCTTCTCTACTTTTATTTTTATATAGATTCTTATGCAAATTTATTGGAAAGCCATAGCCAGTTCTCAGCTAGTGAAAGATCCGAGTTTGAAACCGAAATTAATAAGTTAAAAGCAGAAAACCAACTTTTAAGTATATATCAGGTTAATTTTTATTTGTTAAATATCCGAAAATAGATGCTGAACTTAAAGAAACTAAAGTGAACCGTGACCTTCTAGCAAACCGTTTAGTGCAAAGTAGCGAGCAAGATAAGAAGATTATTGTAAGCTTGTCTGAGGAGAAAAATAAGGCAATAGAATCTAGCAACAAAAATATAGGTAAATTTTTGAGGGAAAAGTTGATTTCTAACTTTATTTTTTTAGGAGCTGTTAATGCTTTAGAATCTCAAGTAAAAAAGCTACAACTTAAACTTAAAGAATCCGAAGACGAAAATAGGAAAATTAAACTTAATTTACAAGTCGTTAAAGTAAATATTTCGAATTAGTTGTTATTTATTTTGTAAATTAAGGATGAAAGAAAAAGTGATGAGAGAGGAATAAAATCAGCTTTAACTGATAAAGATAATTTAATCGATAGATATAAGCGTAAATTTGAGGAAACTCAAAATAAACTTTATGAAGAAGTAATAATTTCGTTATACATTATACGATTATTTATTTAAAAAAACATAGGAACGTATGAAGAAAGAACTAGAAAGTAAATTGGAAAGTTTACAAGTCCAAGCTTTCGCTTCAACAGAACAAGTAGTTTCTCTTAATGATCAAGTCGTTCAGTTACAGCAGGAGAAGAAGGATCAGTTAGATAATATGGAAAGCTTGAAAGATCAATTTTTAAAAGATATTAAAGTTCAATTTGATCTTAACGAAGCGCACGTGGAAGCAGCTAAGAAGCATGAAGAATATATCAAAGAACTTGAAGGTAAGGTGTTTGAGCAGTATTTTTAATTGCTGATACGTTTTAGATCGGTACCGCCAAGTTGTTGGTGATTTAGAACTTTTCAAGAATTCGTTCCCCTCCGAAATCGATCTGGTATCCTTTTAAAGGTCTAATTTAACTTAACTATGGTTAGGATCTGTCCAGTGTACTGCACTCAAACCCCGAAGCATTGGAGTGGGAAGATTTGGTAAATCGGTTACAGCATATTACTTACTAATACTTTTTAGTATTCATATTATACAACTTTAGAACAAGAGTACAAAGGTTGCGTTCGATGGCTCGCCCACTACCAGAAAAAGTCAAGCGATATCGAACGTTCACTCGAACAAATTGAAAACTACAACCAATTGTCCAAGAACTATCAGACTGTACTCAATGCGTTAAAAGCAAAGACCGATGAGAGCATCACTCTTAGTTCGAAGGTAATTTTAATTTACGTAGCTCTATTAATAGCTAATTTTAGGTCAAACAACTAACGTTCGAAAGTGCAAGCAGAAAGCAGAGGATTACACAGCTTGAAAAAGGTAAGGTTTTACTGAAAATATAAAACTGAAAATGTTCACGCAAAGATATTTTGGTATTGAAAACTGCTACTAAAGAGGAAGCTAAACTGGTCACTCAGTTGAAAGATCTGTTCAACTTTAAGAGTGAGTTTGCTGAGAATTATCCTGAAAACATCATGCATAGTTTGCTTTCGGATATTCAAGAGCCGTTCCATAAATTGGCAGCCATCCAGCACGAGAACCAAAGGTTAAACGAAGAGCTCGAACAACTGAAACAGACCAGTAACATTAGCGGTGGTGATTCCATTGAAATGGTAAGATTTTTTAAAAACAACTGAAATACTAAATGTAACTAGAATTATGACGAAACTGAGAAAAAGTAATATAATTTTAAAAGTTTGCTTTTATTGACGTAGGGACAGGATTAAGGTTCTTGAGTGCGAACTTCAAGCTCTTCGACTACTAGTTAATTCATTTGGAAATCGGGCAACAATGAAAACATCTAGTAGCAAGTCTTTGGATTTGACTAAGTACATCCATGAGAACGCTAAGCTCGAGGTAAAGTATATATATATTAAGTTTATTAACTATAGTTTAAACAGGAAAAGATTGAGGCTGTAACTCGGATTAATAAAGAGCAGATGGACCGAATGAGTGAACTGAACAAACAGCTTAAGTTGCACAACTTTGAGTTGGAGAATTTAGTCGAAAAGAACAACTTAGATATTTCGAACTTGAAAGGTACTCTTAACTAACTTAGCAGTTCCTAATAAAGTTGGTTAGCGGATAAAACAATTTTAACTAGAAAAGTGGAAATCTACCAAGAACAGATTTTTAAAATTCAAGCTTACTGTGCTAAGTTACAAGAACAGTATAATCTAATCAACTTGGAGTGCGAAAAGGTCCGCTTTTTAGGTATTTTAAGTACTAAAATCGGTAATTTTAGTTGAAAAAAGAATACGTCGAGATAGAAAGTAAAAATTCCGGTATTTTAGACAAACTTCAAGCCAAGCAAACGGATCTAGAAGAAGCTAAGGTTCATTTTCATTACTATCCAATTATTAACCTTAGATGCAATAGCTCCGGTTGGATGACGCTGAGATTGCCAAGGAAAAGTTGCGTTCTACTGGCTTAGCTTTGGAAATCGAAAAGGACGGTTTAACTGAGGAACTAAATAGTAAAAATGAAGAGTTAAAAGGTGTCCTTGAAACCAAAAAAGCTCTTTCAACTGAACTGTAACGTTACCTTCTAATGAAATGTATAGCTAATTATTTATATTTACCAGTGAGCGATTAAAATCAGAGTTGGACCTTTTCAAAGGAGAAAAAGAAGCAGCCGATGCTTTCAACAGGATGACTATAGAGGAACTTAATTTTGATCTGACTGGCAAGGTATAAACCAACTATAAATTAAAACTAACCTCCGTTGGTTTAGAAAGCCGCATTGCAGAATTCTGAGCAACAGCTGGCCCTCCTACGCTTCAAGTTCGAAAATAGTCAAAATGTAAAACAAGACGAAGCTAATGAGTTACAAGAACTCCGTAACCTAATATTGGTTTCCCAATCTGAGAGTTCTCTGATGTACGAGACGAACACCTTACGTCTTAAACTTAACGAAGCGTTAGATAACCTAAAGCATTCGCAGCTGCAAGAAGCTAGGGTCCATGAACTGTATCAACAGAACGCTTTGACCTTAGAAGATACCCGGAAACAGCATAAGTTGGTGAAGGAGGAATTAGAACGAACGAAAATTGAGTTAAATGAAGCAACGCAAGAATTACAGACTAAATATGACACTCTACTTTTAGAGCAAAACTCTAAGGAGCAGCTGTTAACTGAGAAGTCTGAGCAACTTGTACAGCTCCAGAAGAAGCTTGATACCAGCTCACAAACACATCAGAGCCAACTGGATGAACTCACAAAACTTAATCAAAAATTCCACGTGACCAAGACGGAGCTGGAAAGCTCCAATCACGACCTCAACTCCCAGCTTAACACCTGTAAAAGTGAGTTAGATAAAGAAAGGAACGAGGTTACAAACAACAAGAATTTACTCCTAGAAGCGGTCACCAACTTACACCATTTTAAAGAGCTGATCAAACGACTCAAGGTACCTTTTTTGGAATTATCTAAACTAAACAGTATTTTTTCCTTTAGATGGAGCTTAGTTTAGCAGAAGTTAGAGCGAGAACTTATAAAGTGGAACTAGACACCAATAAAGCTGAAATGGAGTCTTATAACTTGGAATCAATGAAAAGGTAAATTGAGTTTTTGTATGCATTTTAACACTTTTTTTAGGAGAAGAGTTGGCTTGGCTTCTACTGATACTTTGCTATAAACAGCTAAAGATTAGAGTGGGTTTCTACGTGTTTTTTTATCCCTTTGATTTAATGATACATTTTTCTACTAATTTTATATCTTTAATTTATATATATATATATATATATATTAGTTTATATACCTTATATAAATCTTTATTTTGTAAAACTAAAATGAGTTTAAAATTTTAGTTAAATGACAAAACTTAAATTGCAAGCCAAAAATATGTAAAACTTTATAAATATGTTTATTTTATTTATTTCTAATTATAGAATTGATCTTTTTTAGTTAATATAATATATTTTTAGAGTAAATAACTTTGTAAATTTAAAAAATGCATTACAATATATTTTACTTATTTAAAGTTTAACTATATTATAAAATAAATGTAATTTTACTGTTTTTAATTTAAATTATTTAATATGTCACTTTGTTATATTTAGATTAATATAATTTAATAATTAGATTATAATTTAGAGGTATAAAAAAGTAAATGTTTTAATAGAAATTTTTTAGCTAAGTAGAATATTTTATTATAATTTTAATTATTTAAATTTTAATTATTTTTAATAAATATTATTTAGTAAAAGTACTAGCTATAAGGTTTAGATATAATAATAGCCTTGCAATATTTATAAGTTTGCTACCTACTACTTTTAGCCTTACTTATAAGCTAGTGTTATAAGTTAATTATAGTTATTAGTTATATTATAACTTATATATAATAACAGATTTATATTTGCAAAAATAAAATTAATATTTTTAGTTTATTTTAAAATATCTATAACTTAATATTAAATTTTAAATTTTAATATTAAATATATATTTAACTATTTTTAAATTTTTTAAAACTTAATAGCTATAAATCTTTTAAAATATTAAAATATTCTTTATTTAGCTAGCTTTATTAAAAATATTAAATTTACTAAAATTTATTATATTTAGCTTAAAATTTTAATACTTCTAATATAAAAACTATTTTATAACAATATTAATATATATTTATTTTTTGTATAAAAAAATACTAAGTTAAATTAGATAATTAGTATTTAATAATATTGCTAAATATAAATTCTAAGCTTATTAGCAAATTAATAATATTTAAACTTAATTTATAAAGCTTATAAAAATTAGTAAATTTTATAGTAAACTTATTTTTTAAATAATTTTTTTAATATTATTTGCTTTTTACTTTTTAAAGCTACTACTAAAATTTTTCTAAATTTAAAATTAAATTTTATTTTTATATTATTTTAAATATAAAGTTAAATTAATAAATTATTTTTTACTTTTTAATTTTATTATTAAGCTAAATATAACTTAAAAAGTAAAAACTATAAAAATAACTTAAATTTTAAATATTTAATATTTATAAATAATATAATAATTAATATTATTTTATAATTATAAATATTTATATTTTTATATAAATTTTTATATTTATAGCTACCTTTATAGTATAGTATTTTATATTATATAATATAAAACTTACTATTAATATTATATTAATAATTAAATATTATAAATTTCAAATGAATATTTAATATTTTAAAAAAAATTGCTTAAATTATTAAAATTTATTTATTTATATATTTATTACTTTTTTTAAGTAATATAGTGTTTTTAAACCTTAATACTAAGTATTAGCAATATAATATATATATATATAAAATAATTATATATAATTTTACTAAAATTAAAAAAAATTAAAAAAGCTAATATAGTTAAATAAATTAAATTTTAAAAATTATATTAATTTTATTTAGTAAAACTAGTAATAATATTATAATTATATTTTTAAAGTTTTTAAAATTTTAAATATTATTTAAAATATTTTATTTAACTTTTATCACTAGTAAAATATTAACTAAATATATATATATTTAATTAGATAATTATTTATTAAGCTAAGTATTTTATTAATATATATTATATAATTTTTTCTTATTTAAAAAAAATTCTTTATTAATAATTAATATAAAAGTTAGTTTTTAAAATTTATAAAAAATAGTAAAAATAATTATATATATATATTATTCTACTAAATATAACTTTTTATTTTTTAAAAGTATTTTTTTTATAGTAATATAAATTTAAATTTTAATAAATATAAATAATATAACTTTTTTTATAATAATGATATAAAATATAGTTTTTAGTATTTATTTCAAAATAAAATAGAATTTAGCTAAATTATAATTTTTTTAAATTTATTTTTATTAAAAATTTAGTAATTTTATTTTAACATTTTAATTTTCTTTAAATTTTTAATAAAATAAAAATTTTAAAAATATATATTTTTTAATATTATTCTTTTAACTTTTAACTTTTCTTATATTTTAATAGTTAAGTGTTTTATTTTACTCTTCAATTTTTAGAAAAAAATTATATATAGTTTTAGATAAATAAGGTTATTATTAAAGATATTTACAATATATTTCTTAGCTTAAGTTTAATTATAATTGGTAAGCTTGAAAAAATTATACTATTTAGAAAATAATATTAGTTATTATTTAAATAGTTGGTTAAAATGTAGTTAGTTAGAAAAACCTTATTACCTATGTTGATTTGAAGGACTTTACTGTAAGCATTTTTCCTTTTGTTGTTTATTATAGAAAAACTTATAAGTTCCTAAAGCTTCTTATTGATTTGGTAGTATTACAAGTAATTAAGTGCTTTGAATTTATATGTCTAATATAGAAGAGTACTGATTTTTTAACTTAGAATATTTTTTAAGTTTTTGAGGTATAAAATAGGATTCTTTGCATTTTGAATGCAATTCAGCTTATTATAAATTGTTGATTTATTTTAATAAAAATTCTTTTGATATACTTAATAGTGAGTTTTATTAACAAAAATGGGAAGTTAAATTGATTTTTCCATACAAAAAACTTTAAATAAGATTTGGTTATTCCGAAATATATTTGTAATTTCAAATTACCTACATTTGTTATATATAATTAGAAAAAAATTTTGACTTTAAGCGATATACACGCCTTTGTCCACACTTAAGAAATTGCTACTTCCAGTACCCAGCCTAATAATTTGGCGGAGTTTGAGTTGTAAAAGTCGGACTTAAAATTGTTATTCTACAACCTTAACTCCGAAGCTTGCCGATTATGACGTACTTTGTTTTGAAATGAAAATTTGTATAAATAGGTAGGCAGGGCAACAAAAGATTAGCATTAAAAGAAAATAAGTAAAATGTCAGCAATCACCTTAACTCCTGAACATGGATATGTAACAAATTTGAAATTGAAAATAGCGATTAAAATTTATGTTAGGCCATTGTTGCTTCAGCCGTTATGTCACTCCAATGTGTACTTAGTGCCTTCGCTGTAGGCTCATTAAGAAAGAAGTACGACCTTCCTGTAAGTTGTTTAACATTTCGATTATTTATTTATTTTTTGTAGTACCCAGATTCTGGCGATGGTCGTTTTTCAAAGAAATTAAGGTAGCCAGAAAAATTAAATCTTTTGTTGACCTTATTTTAGTGATAAACAGTGGGAAGAGTTCCATAACGCTCAACGTGCTCACCGTAATTACACCGAGCAAATCGGTGTAGCCCAAGCCCTTCTACTTTCAACTTCCGTCCTACAGCCTACCTTTGCTGCCATTTCCGGTGCTGCTTACATCGTACTTTTTCTTACATATTTTTTTCTAATTCTTTTAGATCGGCCGTCAGCTATACTATCATGGATACGTTAACTCTGGACCCAGTGGACGTCTTTTTGGTGTCATCCTTATTGATCTTAGCTTAGTTGCCTGGTTTGGTGCTTCAGTTTATTCCGGTCTTTCTCTTGCTGGCATCTTGTAATACTAAAAGAATTTAGACGCATTATTTAATTACATTTGTACCTGATACTAATGTTCAATGAAGGCCAATATACTTTTAAATACATTTAACTTTATTTTATTATGTCATTACTACATAGTAATTTATATTAAATTCGTATTTGTTAATAGCAAAATTTTAAACTATACTTAACTTTTTAAAATTACACATTTTATATTAACTCCAATTTATTCTCTTAATTTTAATAAGTGTACATTTATGAGCACTATTGTTTAAAATTAAGTTTATCAAAAAGATATTGTTAATAAACCACTGCTTTTTTAAAATACGGTAGATACATTCTCTGTTAGAATTACTCTATTGAAAATAAATAAATAGCTTTAAATTGTGATTTTCATTTATCAGACTTTTAAACTTTAAATAAAGCTATGTATTTTTTAATAATTGAAAATTCAAATCTTATAAAAAAATTTACAAAGTTTGGGTTTTAAGTTAAATTAATATTTAATATATTTTTGTTATAACCTATTAATAATATTTCTAAGAATTCAAAATACTGGCTTTTTTATTTTTCATTAATTATAGCAAATAGAGTTTTATTAAAGTTTTATTTTAATAATTTTTTTAAAACTTTAATTAGTTAAGTTCAAAGCTTAATTTAAGTAATAAATACTAATTTAAATTATTATAAAATCTATAAGTTAATTAATTTAAAATATAGTATTCTATTAATAAGTCTTTTTATATTAATCTTCTTTTATAAAGCCTATTTAAAAAAACTTATAAGTTAATATATTTAAAAGTTATAATTATATACTATACTTATAATTTTAGTAAAAAATAATAATTAAAAGTAAAAACTTATATAAATATAACAAAAGACTATTATTTATATATATATATGTTTTCCTTAAAAATGCAATATATATATATAATATAATAAGTGCTAAATAGCTAGAATTTGCTAAAAGTAAAGTATATAAATATTTTAGTAATATATTAAAAATAGTTTTTTATTATTTAATTTTTTTATAAATTAAATAAAATAAAAGTTATATATATTATTTATTTTATATTATATTTTTTATATTTTTGCTTTTTTATTTTATTAAATTATTGCTATTATATTATAGCTTTACTACTTTTTTATAAAAGATTTATTAACTTTTTATTAACTTTTATTATATTTAAACAATACTTTTTATTTAATTTTAAAGCTATTACTAAATATATATATAATATATATATATTATTTTTACATAAATATAGTATTTTATTATAATTTAATTTAAGCTAATAAGTAAATTTAAATTAAGTAAAATTTTATTAAAATATAAAAAATTAATTTTTATTTATATTTTTAACTAAATACTATATTTAAATAATTTTACAGCTTTATTAATAATTTAGTTTTATAAATTTATTATTATTTAAACAATTATTAATATATAAATAATCAGCTATTTTTAATAATAGCTAAGTTTAATTTTACATATAAAAATTTTAATATATTATAATTTAATAAAATAAAAATATTGAAAAATATATATAAAATTATAACTTTTTTTAAAAATTAAACTTTTAGCTTTATAATTAAATTTTAAAATTTTATTTACTAAGTTATTTAAAATTATTGAAAAAATTTAAGTGTATATATATAAATACTTTGCAATATTATTTATAAATTTATTTTATATAAGTAGAAAAAATTAAAATAAATAAAAACTAATTAAAAAAATATATTAAAAAAAACTTTTATATATAATATATAAAAACTTAATTTAAAAAATAAATTTAAAATTTTTATTAATTATTAATAAAATTATACTTTTTTACTATTTATATTTTATTTTACTTATATATAAAATATATAATTTACTAGTATTTTTCTAATATTTAGCAATATATACTTATATATAGCTTATTTTTAATAATTAAATATTTTATTAACTATGCTTTACTTTTATATTATTAATTGTAAACTATAATATATATGTTTTTTATATTTATATGCATTAATATTTACTATTTATATTTTAGCTATTTAAAATATATTTATTTTTATAATAATTTATAACTTTTTTAAATATTTAATATTTATAAAAATAATTAATACTTTTAAACCTAAAATATAAATTAAAAAAAAGGATATTAATATTATTAGTATATTATAATAGTAGAAATAAAAAATATAACTAAATTAAAAAAAATATATTTTAAGTATATTGTTATTATTTTAATAAATGTAAGTATTTATTTTAGCTTTATTTTAAATTATTTTTACTATTTTTATTTTAAAGCTAATTTTACTACTTTTTATTATTTATATTTAATTTTTTTTATTACTTATAATTACTTTGTTACTTTTTTTAATATAGATAAAATATTTTTATTATTTAGGTTTACTTTATTTATTAATTAATTATTTAGGAATTTTTAAATTTATTTTTTATATTTTAACTTATTTTAAAATCTTATTATTACTTTTTTTTATTTAAGTTTTATATTTTTAAGTTATTTTTATTTTAATATTTATTTATTTATTATCTATATTTTTAGTAATTTAATTTTTAAAAATAGTTAACTATATATACATTAATAAAAGACAATAATTTGTAAAATTATTTCTTATAACTATTTTAAAAAAAATTACTTATTAATAGTTAAAATTTTAGATTTTAATAAATAGTACTTAGTTATTTATTAATTTATACTTATCTACTATATCACTTTTCTATCTTATTATAATTTAAGCATTTTTAGAAAAAGTAATAAAATTTAATATTAAAATACTTATAGAAAATTTACATATATAAATAAGCAATTAAGGAGATAAGATTTTTCATTTTATAGTTACAATAACTAAGCTTTAAAAGTATATAATATCTAAGATATATAAGATATATTAAAAGGAACATTATTATATAGTTAGGCTATACAGTAAATAGTATCCTTCATTAGTTCATTAAATTTGCTTAGGCCAGCTAAAATAGTACTAGTAAATTGAAATTGAAACCAATCTTAGATATCAATAACTATATCAGTAATGTACCTGGTGATGAAAATGCAAACTGAAGAAAAATCAAATGGCTGCAAACATTAACTTAAAATATCAAACTATTTGCTGGTCATAAATAATACTCTATTTTTGGTGATGTAAGTAATTATTTATAGTATTGGAATGTTCTATTAGAAAAAACAATCCTATTCAACTTTGAACTTTATATCTTGGAGAAAAGTAAAAAATAATATTTTTATAGCTATTAACACTAGTATTAAAGTCTGGGGTACATCTGCAAGTAGAAATACGGATACAAAATTTAACTTGACCTATCCAACCAAATCGCCTTCTCCTTAATTTAATTAATTACGCTAATTACAGCTTTAGTTTTGTTTCAATCAGTCTAAAGTAGAAACTTTGCTTTTGACCAAGCTAATATTTACCAGAAACTGGTTGTGTCAAATACTTTAGATACTAATTCTATTTCAACATCTGCAGTAGGCCTTTTAAGTACAAATAAAATTAAGATTCCGCCCCTTTAGTTTTACCATTAGTATTTACCATCTATTAACATCCATATCGATCAAATTTTAAGTTTCGACAATGGCATTCAGAACTTATCATATACCTCAAGGTCCCGATAATCCACTTCTTAAAGAGTTGAAAGGGAAGAAAATAGCAGATCTACACCAAATATCTATTAATGAACTTGTTACTATGTGCGAAAAGAGAGGTAATCAATTCATTTTGAGTATTTATTTATAGTTCAGGTTTGAATCCAGTTGGGCACAAAAATGACATCGTCGAGAGGCTTTTAGAATGGGTAATTTTTATTTTTATTTTTAATACTAATAGTTTCTTAGAAGCATTCTTTTCATCAAGGACCTGCTCCCGAAACACCTCGGCTAAGAGAAAGGAATTCGGTAAGTGATGAATTAAGAACTAAATTGGGGGTTAATTCTTTAAATACGACATTCGAAGATGAAGAATCGATGGTTGGTATGGTATCAAGGCTATCATTTGATAAGAATAAAGTAAATGAGTCTTCTCCCAAGTTGGACTATAGTTCTCCAATACCTATGTCTACCGAAGCTCATTTAGGATCCGCCCATTCTTCTACTTCAACTGTTCCTACATCTAATCCAACACCTAGCAGCTACCGATCAATAAATAACGAAAAAGGAGATGCTAATTCGAATGCAACATACGAATTGAACCAACAATATAATATGCCATCTCTCAACAATATCCCTAGTATTCCAGAACATTGGCAATCGGCATCTAGTATAATTGATCAGTATATTCATACTGCTGAACCAAATCAACATAATGGTGTTATGCATACGACACCACCTGTACAGACATTTATTTCAACCGAAAATGTCATATTTAACACTAGTTACCAGTATCAGGCTTCACCCACTCAGATTTACGAAAATGGCCAAACTCTTAGAAATGCTAAGCACATGTCACCACCTGTACAAACATTTGCGCCTTCTGGCAATATGTTAGTAAATACTGACTACCAATATCAAACTCCAACCGCACATATTTACGACAATCAACAAACGGTTGGACACCCTCAACATATGTCACCACAACATTATTACCCAACACCTCAAGCCAATTTCTATCCACCTCAAGGAATTCAAACTCAAAATAGTACTAATTTCTCTCCAACCGATCACCAAGGTTATGTCACTACACCTTTCCAGCATCAATCGGAGACACCTAGTGTACAACCACCATCCTATCAATCTCCACCGCTCTACATGAGTTCTGTTGCGCCGATTCCAGCCGCAAACAACAACAAAATTAAGCATAAGCAAAGACCTATTGATAAAACTTTACATGAGGCTTCACTTGGATACGAGTATGAACCCACTCAGCTGATTAAACAGCAATCTGAACCTCAAATGAACAATTTTGATACTTTCCGTGGTTATCATTCACCACCACAAGTACCCTGGCCTAATCCTCCAACTTTCCCACCTGGTATACCTGGTCCACAGCACTTACCCACACCTCAAGCACAAATCCAACATCAACCCCAGGCTCAATTCCACGCACAGCACCAACAGCAAATTCAAACTCAATACCAACCCCATGCACAAATTCAAGCCCAGCGCCAGTCCCAGGTTCAAACTCAAACCCCTCATTTTCAACCGTACGGAGCTAACTACGATCCCAACTACGGTTCGATTGGGGTTGCTCCAAGACATGGAAATAATGGCGAAATGGACGAAACTTCAATCGAAGACCGTAAACGTGTACGTGAGTTAAGTAAAGGTGGCAGTGGACGTGGGAACAGGACTATCCAACGTTCCGAAGAACCCAACCACCAAAGGGAAAATACTAACCCAGAAGTGCAATACAAACCTAACCAACTGCTGACCAAGGAAACTATAGAAGATTTTTTGCTGAATGGTCCTGGCAAGGGGTTGTGTCAGATTAAGTTCGAAGACCTTGTGTTCGGACGTAAGTTAGGCTCGGGAGGGTACAAAGAATGTTACGCTGGTACCTTCAAAGGAGTAAAATATTAAAAAATTGGGGTATTAGACTAACTTTTCCTTAGGATCCGGTAGCTATAGGGGAATTGAAGGTGGTTGAGTTTACGCCCGAAGATTTTCAAGAAATTAAAAATGAGATCGACGTTCTCAAGCAGATGTGGCACGAATGCGTGGTCCGGTTTATTGGTATTACAAAAGGCCCAGTCAGATTGAGTATAGTGACTGAACTGTGCCATCACGGAGATCTGTACGACCACATTCGTGCTAATCCCAAGCCCCATTTACAACGCCAGGTAGAAACATAATTTTTTTGTTATTAACTCTTGTCTTCAGTTGGGCCTGATGCACGATATTGCGCTGGGTGTAGCCTATCTCCATACCCGCCGTCCTTCGATCATCCACCGTGACCTGAAATCGATGAATATTCTGCTGAGCGAGGATTATCGCGCCAAGATAAACGACTTCGGGTTAGCCCGCATACGTAAGCGTGTCAAGTCGTTGGCACAGACCCAATGCGGTACCATCAACTGGTAATTGATTTTAGGGTGACCTGGGTTAACTTTTCGTTTAGGCAAGCTCCTGAGATCTGGAAAAACGACACGAACGGGTACACTGAGAAGGTAGACGTATACGCAGTAGGCTTGATCTATTGGGAAATTTTACAGTGGGGTGAAGAGCCCTTCCCTTACTGGAATCTAGCTGAAGGTGATATCATGAGTCAAGGTAAGCAACCCCTCTTTAAGTAGCTACATACTTTTCTTTTAAACCACTTAAGCTGGGTACTAATTATTGCTCTAGTTGGTCATTTCCATGTACGCCCTAATTTAGCAAAACTTAAAGGGTACCCCTCAGGCCTACTCGGTTTGATTCAAAAGATGTGGCAGCACGATCCAAAGCTGCGCCCTTCCATGAACTCGGTCGTAGATGAGTTAAACCAGTATCTGGAATAAGCTATAAAGTTGAGGTTTTTAAGCTTTACAAAGCTTATTAGATATGTACTCGGTAGCTAGGTTAAATTTTATCAGTAGAAGTTGATTTTTTTTAGTTTAATTGGAGGCTTTTGGCTCAATGTAAATCAGTTTAATTTATAACGTTTCGATCTACATGAATATATTTTACTGGTAGACAGCTCACGTTACCAACTCTACCTTGCCTTCTTCTCTTTAATAGTGCACTAATAATAAAGTTTATCACACTACTTTTAGATGTGTGTATCTCTTCAAATTTTAATCATAATCGTACATGTATACATTTTTCATTAAGTATTTCAACGCCTTTTGAACTAACATTTTATATTTCTTTTTATTTTAGAGGTAACATAAATGCAAGTTGAGTATGCTGTTAATGGTATTATGCTAATTGGCTCCAAAATGTTAAATATAAAAGTTATCTATCTTTATAAACCCTAAAGTTAAAATTAGAGTGATACATCTCTACTTCGATGCAATGCATGGAATTCCTAAATTTTATACTTTACCAACTCACACCAACCAAAACTAACACTGTAGGTAATATTTTAGAAATGGGTACCAATGCTCAACTAAACCTATAACCATTATTTACCAAATGGGTACCCAAAATTAAAATTTACATTTAAATTTAAGGTGGTCCATTTAGATAAATATAATTAGTAAAATTTTTTAGTTTGTTAACTAGATAAAAATCAAAACAGTAAAAAGGATAACAATAATTTTAAAATTGTATTAGTATTTAATTTGTATAAACGTAACCGTATTAAAATGAATTCGGTATTTATTAGGGGAATTCTATATTAACATTAAATAATGAGGATATATAAGACAGTGTAATAGGAAGAATTAGTTAAAAATAATTTTAAAATTAGATATTAGTTTTGACTGAAACCCAAATTAGATTTTCAAAGATTTGATAGAGATAGTTTCTGAAGCTATACTGGCTGAAGAGGAGGCTAAAGCTATCGAAGCTTTGTTGACCGAATGTGAAGGTATGTTGTTAAGGTTGCTACGCTTATGACCGATGAACTTATCACTAGAAAGTTTAGGAGTGAGTGAAACTTTAAGGGTACGGTCTTTCAAACTACCGCTCAACAGCTCATCGAAATCGGTAGAGCGTAGTAAATCACGAACTGTGTCGGGAACTACCTGTTCCGAGAAATTCTGTTTGGAATTAAACCTGGAGTTGACTAAATTAGGTTCGCTGGTGCTCTGTAACGACTGCAGCTTCGTCCTCCTCCCTTCGGATTGGAATTTGATGTCGTCATCCCACAGCGCGCTGGTATTCCCTTGCTTCTGCTTATATGATCTTAATGGGTTGAACTTCATTTTTGGTGGTGTTAATGTTCAATCTAAGTAGATATTTGTAAAAATGGAAAATACAATAAAATGTTTGAGGAGAAATTTAAAATTACCAAGAGGAATCAAAACTACTCACTTTATATAAGTTTTTCGAACAGATGAAAGTTCTAATTTCGAAACTGCAATTCCAAGACTAGCAATAAAATTAGGCCAAGTACCTTAAACTGTGAAAAACTGGTTAATTAGAGCTTAATAAAATCATTTGTAATATAACTACGGCCAACGTGGACTTTTTCAGCTCAAATTAGCTTCCTTATTGGTACAGTGCTGTTGCTTATTCCAGAAAACGGGTTCACTCAATATAAATTGCTCCGAAATAAATTAGCTAAAGCTGATGCGGTTTGAACTTGTCTACTCTTCAAACAAAGGGTGCTGTAAATTCTATACACCACTTAGCTTCACCAGCAATTGATTAAGTTTTAATTAGTACCGTTTGTAAACCGGACCATCCAGCCGCTACACAGAAATGGGTTTACAGTGTCATCTAAGTGGGATAAGCTTATAAATAGAAAGTTTATAATTAGTGTGAAAACAAGTTAAAATTAGAATCAGCTCCACAGCAGTAGAATAGAACAATCAAAGTAGAAGTTAAAAGAAATTTTAGTTGATTTATTAAACGACTTTATTTGGTAAACGATTAACGATACCGCTATAAAAGTTAAAGTTGATCGGTTCGCTGCAAGCACCTTATCATTGCTTTTTAACTCAGCTGGCTTTAAAAATAATAAAGTTAAGGTACTTCCGATTTCAATAGTTCTACACCGTTAAACGGGTTCGAACGCACTTCGAGCTAAAAATAATGCAGACGTAGGCTACCACATCCACTTGCTAATTAATATTTTTAGTAGCTAGTGACTAGCTACAATTAAGGTGTCAGCCGGTTGTTTCGATTAAACACTTAACAAGGCACCAATTTGTCCCAATTTAAGCTATAATTAATTTAACTACGTTTTGCACCCTCCCAATACAAAAGTGGATGGGTAGCTTAAAGACCTACTAAGTATATATTAAAGAGCATGTATCGTAGCTGGTTTTAAGCTCATCGACATTTACCTAAAAAATGATTAATGTATTGGCAGCTGCCTCGGTATAAATAGAAAGACTAAATCGAAGCTAAACCTGTATCGCTTTACTAGGTTTAAATTGGTAGCCCGTATTAAATAATCTATTTATATATCGAATCTACATTTATGCAAGTTATATAGTGAATAAATAATTGATATATAAATAAATACTTAATATATAAATAAATATATATATATGTTAATTTAATTATTTTTTTTGGCAACGGTATACTTTAAAGGTTTCAAGCTTTGTATTTAATTCAAACTACTATTTGCAAAAGTTTTATATTAGTCAAATTTACTAATGGCTTCTTTTAAATAAATTAGTTCTAGATTTTGTATCCAAAATTTGTTGAATTGAATTTGTTTTAAAAACTTTATATTTCCTAAATATTAAGATCCAATTTATAATAACTTAGTTGAGTACGAACCCTTATAAGAACAATTCTTTTACTATTAAAAAACCTAATCGCCGAAGCTCAAAATTAAAACATATTTTATATATTTTAAAATTAGATACTATTAATATATTATAACTTATTTATTTATTTACCAAATTTTATAAATTAATTTAATAAAAAGTAAAAATAAAAATAAAGAATAGAGTAGTACAAAAATTATATAATTATAAAAATTTATCCTACATATTACGTCAATAATTTAGTTGGACTGTCAGTTTAAACAGCTTTATATTTTATAGGATATAAAATACTATAAAATAATAGTAGTAGATAGTATAGATGAAATAGTTAGGTTAAGGTAGAAAACTTTAATAATAATATTATTAAAGAGGTAATATAGTATACAAAAAATATATAAGCAATTAGCTACTTATGAAAGTAACTGATTTTGATTTTAAAAATCAAATAAAAATTAAGTTATTTATAAAATAAATTTTTAAAAAGAAAGTATATTATATAGCTGCTAATATAAATATAGCTAAAAAGTAGCCAAATTTTATTATTTTAATATATATATAAAGTAGTAATTAAATATAAAAACTAAAAACTTTAAATATATTTACATTATAACATATTAATAGTTAGACTAAAAAGTAGTAAAATTATACTTTGAGATTAAAATCTTAAAATATTGTTTTAAAAGTTAAACTAGTTTATATAGCAACTTGATTTGCTTTATTATATAGAGTATGTTTAATGCATATATATATATTAATGTTTAAAGCTACTGTTAAAATAAAAAAGCTATCTATTAGAAGCTAGTAGTAAAACTAGATTAAGTATCTTATTTAATTAATTAAGATAATATACTAAATTATTAATTTCTAACTAAATAATTAATAAAAAAAAGCTTAAAATATTAAAAATATAGATAATAATTAAAAAAAAACATTAAATTTAAATAAAAACTAAAATTATAAAGTTTAGCTAATTTACTAATATAAAAAACTCTAATTATAGTTATTAATTATAGTTAAATCAATTATTAACATAAATAAATTAGTATATATTTAAAACTTTATAAAAAATATATAATTGTAATATTTTATCTAAATTTATTTTAAGTAAACTATAATAAAAAAGACTAATTTATTATTAATATTAGCTTACTTCTTTTCTATATTATTATTTAAAAATGTATTTTAAAATTTTTATTTAATTTATTAGTACTATTTTTAAAATAATTATACTATTGTTATAATTTATATTATATTATTAATTAGTTTTTAACTTTTTAAAATTTTTATATAATTATTAAATAAGTTTTATAAAAAATAATAATAATAAAAATATTTTAAAAAAATTATTAAAACAGTATTTTAAAACTTATTTAATAATAGTTTAAATAAATTAAATATTAATAATTAAATACTTTAATTATTAATTATATTATTGTTAGTATTAGATATTAGATTATTAAAGCTAAAAGACAAATATTAAAATATAATGTTAAAAATTGCTATAGTAATAAAGTAAGAAAGTTTTTATTTAAGTTAAAATATCTGTTTTTATTAGCTTATATATTTATAAAAAATATTAAAAACTAAAAAAAGATTAATAGTTAAAGAAAAAAAACTTTATTATAAAGTTTATAAATATAAAATAAAAGTATAAATGAGTTTAATAAAATATTCTTAATTTTGAATAATAAAAATCTAAACTTTTTATAGTTATATTAAATAGTTACAAATCTATAGTTTATATTACTGCTAATTCTATAAAAAATATAAATTTGAAAATAATAAATTAAAAAATCACTTTATTTTTAATAGATAAAAAAGGCTTAGTAAAGCTAATTTTAAATTTAGCCTTCTTTATTATATATAAAAAAGTTATAACCTAAAGAAATAAAACTAAAGTATAATTTAAATTTGAGATATATAAGTTAAAATTGAACTTACAAGTAGCTTTATTAGAATTAAGAAAAATAAAACTAAAATTTTTGTAAGGAGAAGATATATCTATTTTTAAATAAATTATTGTATATATTTTTGTAGAGTAAAAGTGCTTATATAAGTAATGAGATATTATTTTATAAGGAAATTTATATATAAAGCAAAAGTTGGAGATTACTACCTTTATATAAGCTTATTTAGATATATTGAGATAGCTACTATGAATTTTTTTTAAGGGGATGGATGAGAGACATAGAGAAATATGTTTAGTAATAGAAAGTTCTAATAGTATATTTCTAATTTTAGTTCTATGAAGCAGAGCTAGTAAATATCACTCTTTATTTGTAAGGCTAAGAGGATAGAGTGGAAGTAAAAAAGTTAACCGGTAGTAGGCTTTTCTAAAAAAATAAATTTGTAAAGGATTCTATATAAAAAAGTCAGTTGATTTCTTGAAGGGAAGGGTAGAGTAAGAGCTAATAGTTAGTCCATTGATTCTGCAAAGGATATTAAAAGGCATCATTTGGAAACCTTAGTTGAACTAAAGTTCTTATTATCATGTCTACATTTAAGTACATCTCAAACCAATATAAAATTTCTTCCAATAATAACAGAAGGTAATATAATACATAAAATACCCAACATCATTGGAGGAACACTGTAAATTTTCCAATAAGATTATAGAGTATGATATCAAAGTAGCCGAAAATAGGACAATGGTGGTTAACATGAAGAATAGAGAATTTAGTGTACCTAAATATTTACGTACTGCTATTAATATCACCTTGATCGAAAATGTAATACTTGCAAGTTTGGAATAATTTGATTAATAGAAATATTAAAGCAGATGAATTGGAATTCAATCAAAGCATCAGAATTTAATAACAGTACTATGTAGAAAGATAATATAGCTATTAAATCTAAGAAGGTTAATGAGGATAAAAATAATTTATATTGGATTATAAAGATAATCGAATGGGGACAACTTACAATATAAAGTCAAAGAAAATTTTATTAAGACCAGTACTTCTAAATAAAGCCTATGAAAGAATAAAGTTTAAAGAAAATAAATTATATGGTAGAGATGATGGGAATAAGTTTGATTTATCGTAACGACTGTTAAAGTTGTCTTATTTAAGGTATGACTCTCACTATAGTCAATAGTGCTGAAAGTATTATAGAACTGTAAATTATGGGCTCAGTCTAAATGCTGACTTTAAAGCATTTGAGTCTTCGATTAAAAGTTGTAAATCCCATTTCCATTATTTACATAAAAATTACAAATTTAAAACTCAAAAAGAAGTATTTACCTTATCTGAGGTATCTCCAATCGATATATTCCATATCACTGTCGTTAAGAGAAATGTAACTGAATGTAGAGACGACAATCCCCTCTGGATGTTTTCTTTAGCTTCTTCCTCATTTGGGTCCACAATGTAATTCGAAAAGCAGTTGTAGTGTGAATTGGAATGGATACTGCTATTGCACTAATATAATGACAAGCTAGTTTATCCTACTAGCCCTACCACTCTCTACCCCTAAACTTAAATCTAATTCTGTCGATGTCATAATACGTTCATTCCTATTTTTCTCTTGCTTCAAATCAATAAGTTTCATCAAATTAAGCTAACAAAGCCTTTTAACTTTGTGCTGTTATTGTTTGTTTGCTATTGTTGAATCGCTGGTGTAGGTATAGTTGATAACCATATCGACTTTATTGGTTGGTTATTCGTGGCTTTAGAAAGTGCTTAACCTGGATAAATTTAACAGTTTTTTAAACAATTCCATAACTTGGTTAATTCACATCTATTTTGTTTTTAGAATTTGTAAAAAACTAGAAGCTTAAAACATATATATTTTTAGCCTTCTTTTGAATCATGAATTTAATAATTAACTTAGCCAACAAGATTTATAAAGTTTTAATTAAATGGTAGCTGTACATAAACATCTTTTATGGAATTAAATAGAAAAGGATATATGTCTTTATTTATAGGTAGATTTAAATTTTATAGTCTTGTTTTAGATTTAAAATTTATTTATAGGGTATATACAAAGCAGTAGATAAAAAAGGTCAATTTAAAATTACTAAACAATTTAATTTTTAATTTGATTACCAGAATTTAGACAAATATATAAGTTGTTAAAGTAAAACCTAAAGTTTTATATCTGTAAAAAAATTTCAATGGTAGCTTGTAAATACATTTTTTTTAAAAAAAGGTTTAAAGAGTTACAAAACTTTGTATAGATTTCAAATCTCAAATTGCTTTGAACAGCGCTACAAACGCATTTAAATTGAATTATTTATATAGTATATTTAGCTAGTCCCATTTAAATTACTTTTTACTGAAAACATAGTTATTATAAAGTTTTTAAAGACTTTGGTAACTACTTTATAAGCTGAACATTAAAAACTAAAATAAATAAATGAATTTTATCTTAAACATCTCTTTTTTAAAAATAGCATACTTAATCAAAATTTTAATATTAATTTAAAACTTAATTCCTAATTTTATTTTTTTACAATTGTATATAACTGATCTCTTTAGACAAACTTTTAGTTGGAGTATCTGGGATATTCTGTCCTTCATTACTACCCTTGTTGTTATTATTACTTTTGTTAAATTTGGTATTCTTTTGCATTTTTTTCGGTAACTTCTTATCTTTCCTAACAATGCGTTTCCCTTTTTGGTTAGTTTTGTTGATAGAGGTAATAAGGTTTGAGTTAACTACATCATCAGCTCCATCGTGGTTAAAATTGTTTGAATTTTCGAGTTGGTTAGGGATGCCTTCCATAGCGGTCGGATTTTTGGACGGATGGTGAGATTTCTGTGCAGCTATGTCTGTTTCTTGCTTGTATTCGGTTACAGATAATAGGTCTTCCTCTATCTGATCAATTTCGTAGGTTGGATTTTCTAACTGGACGGTATTTTCGGTTTTTACATTATCATGTGAGAACGTGCTACCATCCTCAAAACTTGAAATATTTTCTCCGGAAGGAGAATTCGTACTATCATTATTTCCTTCTTGCTCAATAGTTTCGCTGTGCACTACTTTTTCAGGTGGATTATTGTTATTAACACTAGCTTCATATTCGGGATTAAAATGGGATATTTGCAGTTGGTTCTCATCCGCAAGAGCTTCCACAGCGATATCTACTGTATTTGAAAGCTGCTCCGGCTTCAGTTCTGAATTAAATTCTTGCTTATTTTCTTTAACTAGGTCGGAATAGTGTTTTTTGATAAGTTTAGTAACTTTGGTTAAATTCAAGTTATTCTCTTTAAGCAGTTTTTCGATAACTTCTTCGTCCTCGAACTTGGTTTTAATTACAATACGATCAATTTGACGTTGTATTATGACGTCCTCCTTAGCTTTCTGAGTTGAAGTTTTTGGGTGTTTATAGCTGGGATCGTCACCTTCAGAATCCTCTTCATAAACCATCTACAAATAGAAAATATATAATTAAATTTAAATCCAAATTATAGATCGGTACCTGTGGCTTAGAGTTTGGATCTAAATCTACAACCGATGAGTAATGTTCCCAAGTATGGTACCTAATTTAAAAATATGAACAGGAGCTAAAAATTTAAAAAGTACGCAAGATGTAAGGTGGGCTTCTCCATCTTCTCCTGATTGAAATCTTTTCCATTATCTCCCTCAACTTTAGTTTCCCCAATAGTTTGACCTTGTATAGTCATAACTGAATCCAGATCATTCTGATAGATATGTAGATCGACTTTAAATAAGTTGGCAAAAGCTACCAGCTCAATTTGGTCCCCGTACGTACCTAAACTACGCATACGTGTTATATGTTGCTCAAAAGTTTCTTCGTCATCTTCGTTGGTAGCAAAAAACATTACAAAATGTTGCTTGTTGTCGACTAGGTAATCACATACCTGTTGTCGTAGTACAGTATGTTTATCTTGAACTCCGTAGAGTTGATGTGACAAACTTCGAAACATACAGTTCCCGTCGCCTTCCACATCCAATAAAGTCTTATTCACTTTATTCACCTTTTCTTCGATGTTCAAGTAACTGCTATCTTCTACATTTTGACCTTTTTTCTTTGCCTTTTATTTTGTAAGAAATAATGTTAGTTTTATAAAATTAAGTGTTAAAATTTTATACTTTTCGAGCTTTTCGTCCTTTGCTTAAATTATTGTTATTTCCAGTACCGTTACTCTGATCCTTTTAATTAAAATTAATCAATATACATAAACTGATATTTTAAAAAATGTTACATTCCAGTTGTTCCTTGCATTCCTCAGTACCTAGTTTTATTTACATATTAGTAATCGAAATTATAATTCAAGCTATATATATACCTGTCTTGTTTTCTTTCCCATTATAAATTGATATCTTAGGAATATTTTGATTTACAACTTTATGGATCTGTCTCTTGCAAATCTTAGAAATTGTAGCTTTAGTCAATCAACTTTATTTAAAGACGAGACGGTAAACCAGAGTAAATGCTAAAATATTCGATTCGGTCTTAAATTGAAAATCTGGCATATTTTTCTAACTTTTGACTTTTTAGTTACAAATTCAGCAAGCATTGGATTTTGGAGGTTAAGAAATACAGCTTGATAAGAAGGAACATCTTAAGTTAAAGTGTCAAAAAAACGGCAGATAAACCTATCTCTTTCGGTATCAAAGTTCACTTATATTAGGAATAGTATTTTTTAGCTTTACCAAAAATTTAAAAATTTAAAAATATAAAGGAAAGAATATATATATTAGTTTAAAAAAATCAGGTATTTATATTTTAAAATTGCTAATTAAGATAAAATTTAACAGTAATAATAAATTTTGTACACAGGGTCTATCTCAGGCCTCTCCCTTAACAGAGGACCTCTTTGCTTATTGAAAACAGCTTTTTGAGCAGAAATATACTTTTTCTTCCACTATTTAGTAAGGTTTAATAAAAGTACTACATACTAGAAAAATATAAAGACTAGCTTTTTCATTTTTAGGAGTATTGGTAGTTTCATTTGCTAAAATCTCCTGATAATTCTATCTTAAATTTATATATTTATTTATATCTGCATAATAAATTCTATAATTTATATTACAAATAATTTAAAAATATATTTTAAACTTATATTATAATATCTATCTTTGAAGTATTCATTATTTAAATAGTAAATATAGTATTTTTTAATTAGTGTAAAAGCTTTTACAAAGATATTTATAAATTCTTTTTTATATTAAAAAGACTTAGAGTAGGCTTCAAACAAATATAATAAAGAATATTTATTTTTTATTCTATTTTATTTTATAAAAAGTTTTCAATATATACTTTTTTTAAAATATTAGAAAGAAGTAATTTTGACTTTTTAGCTATAAAATAAAAATTTTCTATTTGTTTCTAAATAAAAAATATTAAATAATAGCAGTTTTGTTTATTTATTTATTAAATAAAGTTATTTACTTTGTTACTAAAAAAAAAAAAGTTTTAATTAGCTATTAAATAAAAACCTTTTTTAACTGTTTTAGATAGTAAAAAATAGTATAAAAGTATTAATATATATATATATATAATATAATAGTTAAAAAAATAATTATTTTAAAAAGTTAATAATAAAATTAATTTAGTTAAAGCTAAAATATAATTAAAAATTAAGTTTATAATTATAAATAAATAAAGTTTATAAGCTATAAAAAAATAATTTTAGAAAAACTAGATAAAATAAAATATAAATTTAATTAAAATAAAGTAAATTAATATAAAAGTACTTTAATTACTTAAATAATAATAAAATAGTTTATATTATATTTATAAATAGTATTAAAAAATTAGTAAATTTATATATATATTTTAAAATTAAAAATTAAAAAATATAAAAATAGATAATATAGCAAATATTTTTAATAATAGAAAAAAATTAGTTTATTTTAGATTTTTTTAATAAATAATTATTAATTAGCTATATTAGTTAACATTTTTTAAAAGATAAAAGTTATAATTTAATAAGCTTTTATTTTTATTTTACTTTTTATTTTATTTTTTACTTTTTAAAAGTTTTTTATTTTATTTTTTATATAAATACCTTACTATTAAGTAAAAAATAAAAGCTTAAGTTTATTAAAAAGTAAATAACTATACTATTAATATTTAAAAAAAAAGTAAATTAAATACTTTAATTTTATTTACAACTGTTTATAATATGAAATAAGTCTAATAAATATTAATTTTATTATATAAATATACAATATTTTAAAAATCTCTTTTTTTCTTCTTTTTTTAAAATTTTTTATAAATGTAAAAGCATTTACTTTCCTTATTTTTTTAAATAACTACTTATATAATATTAAAAAACTAAGTATAAAACTTTATATAAAGCTTTATTAAATAATTAATTTATTATTATTTTATAAATTTAAAACTAATAAATATTTTAAAATTAAACTTTTTATTAAATAGTTTTATTTATTTTAAATTTTATTTATTTTATTTTAAGTTATTAAATAATAACTTAAATATATATATATATTTTAGTTTCAACTTTTTATTATAATTACTATAATTTTATAGCCTAATTTCTTTTTTAATTATGTTTAAAGTTATTTTAAGCTTTTTATATTTAGCCTTTTTTAATTTAATCTTTTTTTATAATAGCTAGCTTATAATATTATTTTTTTACTACTTATTTACTAAATATTACTATATATTTATTAGCTAATACTTTTTATATATTAAATATTTACTTTATTATTTATATAAGGCTTTTTATCTACTTTTAAAGCCTTTTTAATAGATTTTTTTCTAAATATATTAATAATATAAAAATAGATAGTAATTTATTTTTAATTTAAAAAAATATACTAAAATTATTTAAAAATTAGCTTTAAAACTATATAAATATATTTATACATTTAAATAGCTTTATTTTTATTATATAAAAGCTAAATATATTTAATATAGCATTATAAATTAATAATAATCTTTTTTATTATATATAAAAAATAAAATATAATTTTTTATAAACTATTTATTAGCAAAACTATATATAAAATATATAGTTTAAAATATTTTTAAATAGATTAAATGTAAAGCTATAAGTAGTTTAAACTAAATTATAACTAAGCTAAAAGTTAAATAATAGTATTTTTAATAAAATTTATAGCTATAATAGGAATAGTAACTTTAAACTTTATATAAAATTTTATATATTAAAAATAAAGCTTTTTATACTTTTTAATATTTTTTATAGTTTTAAAATTTAATAAAAAATTAGTTAAATATTTATATAAATATAAAACTGCTAATTTATATAGTTTATTATTTATATATATATAATTATTTTATATTAAAATTTTACTATTATACTTATATAATAAAAGTAGTACAATTAGTTATATTTTATTTTTTAATATATAAGTATAATTTTATTATATTAATATTTAAATTTCAAAAAAGTAAATAATTATTATATAGTAAATGTATTTTTAAAAAAATTAAAAATTAAAAAATATTTTAAAACTTTACTTTAAATATATATAATTTTATATTTATTATCATAAAGTAGATTTATTTAAAAATATATATATAATAAATTATATCAAATATTAATATATATAAATATTAAAAAAACAAAAATATTACTATTTATACTATACTTATTAAGTAGGTATACTATTAAAAAAATATATAAAAACTATAAAATTACTATAATTAAACTTTTATTAAAAAATTATATTAAATATTAATAATAAAATTTTATAGTTAATAATTATACTAAAGCTATTTAAAGCTTTACTTTAAGTATTAGTTTTTAATTTTTAAATTTTTAATATAGCTTAAAAAAGTAAATTAATATATATATTATATAATTATATTTATAATTAGTTTAAATAGTTTGCAAAGTTATAATATATTAAAACTATATTTTAATAATATTTTACTTTATAATATTAACTTAAATTTTAAATTAGCTAAAATATAACCTATTTTAAATATAAAAAAATTTATTTAAATATTTAAGATTATTTTTTTATAGTATTATATATAATAAAAAAGTATATAAAATTATAAAATATAATAAAGTTTAGTTATTTAATTATTTTTTCTAATTATATTTAAAATATTTTTAAGTATAAATAATATTAATTAGTTTTTAAATCTTATAAAAATATACAAGTTATATATATATATATATATATATATAAAGTTTTATTAAAATTATTTAAAAAAAGCTTATAAAAATTATAAATAATTATAAAAAAATATAGCTTATAAATATATAATTTTAATAAAGTGCTATAAATTATAGTTTATATTTAAAAACTATAAAATATAAATTTAAAAGTTTATTTTAGCAATATAAATATATGATAAATTTTTAATTTAAGCTTATTAATTTAAATACTTATAAAAAAATTTACTAATATAGTATAAATCTTTTTAGGAAATAAGTTTAAAATATTTAAATTTTAAAAAGTATAATCTTTTTTAAACTAATAAGAACATTAAAATAGCTATTTAGCTTAGATTTTATATTGACTTAACTAAAAATAAATTGATTAATATTATAATAATTATAAAAGTAAAATTAAATAGGCTAACCAAATAAGTTATTCTATTATAATATTATTATTTATATTAAGTTTATTAAAAAATTTAATTTTAGTAAAGTTATTTTAGTTTTCTTTTTTTAATTAATAAACTTTTTCTAGACAGCACTTTAGTAGCATACTTTTTTAATAATTTTAGTATATTTGATCTTTTTTAAATGTTAAATTTAAAAAAAATAAAATGAAACAAATAATCCTAAGGATATGTTAAATATAAGCTATTTAATTTAATTTCTTTTACTTATTAAAAACTAAATAAAATTATTAGTTATTGAATAAGTATTTATAAGATTTTTAACTACTTATACTAATAGTTAAAGTCAAATATCAATGAAAATTATTAATTAGATTGATTTTTTGTGAAACATAAAACTTAAATTTAATAGAAATACAGTAAAATTTTTAAAGCTTAGAAAAACTCATGAAAATTTAATTTAACAGTTTTTAGATCATAATTCAAGATTTAACGTTTAATCAAATTTAATTTTCACATAAGCTTGAAATTTTTCATATCACTTTTAAAATTAAATTTCTGTTAAGCTTTTTATACTTTTTAAAATTTGAAATCTACCGATAATTCTAAATTTTAGATAACTCATTTTTTGGAGACGTACTTTCTTGGTTATGAGATAAAGTGGAAACTTGCTTCCTTTAGTGTACATGTTGCTTATTTTCTTCTAAAAATGTTAACATCTTATTTTAGAAAACTTGTTTGTACGCGAATTCGGAGTTTAAATTTCTATAATGCATAATAGATGAATTAAACTATTAAGCCCATTTGAACAAAAAAGTGTAGAAAAGTTAAATTTCAAAAAATTTCCGTCATATTTGAAAATAAGTAATCAAAGCCTGCATAAGCGAGTATAATCTATTCAAAATATCTTGGCATTAAATCTGCTAGATAGAACTCAAGTTTAAATTCTAATTGGTTAAAGGAAACTGCCTACAATTAGTGAATCCTTGCTATTATTCTAGCCTGGTAGGCTTACTTATTGTGGTACTCTTTTAGTAACACTAAAGAGTGACTTTGAAGCTCAATTAAATTTAGTATTTTTATATGCGCTATGAATAATGTAGCTCGAAATAGCTACTATGATAATAACCAGATTTGTTTCTGAAGTTAGAAATTAGAAAGTTAACCAATTAAGTAAATTAAATATTATGTTGGGGATGAGCAGCAAATTTTCCAAAAGAAATCTGGTTAGGTGGGAACCGTTGTCATAGTACATATACTAATTTACACCAAAGAAGTCAAAGCTCTATGAAAAGTTTAATATTAGATTTTAACAAAAACCATTCTTTTTGAAGGACAAGCTATTGGAACAACCGCTTTTATTTAGTATTCAAGGCTAAAAGATCAAGA
The DNA here is from genome assembly GCA_037055185.1 of Capillidium rhysosporum. Lineage (NCBI taxonomy): Eukaryota > Fungi > Entomophthoromycota > Entomophthoromycetes > Entomophthorales > Capillidiaceae > Capillidium > Capillidium rhysosporum. The sequence continues at coordinate 48,180 of JAWQFY010000029.1, forward strand.
ATCATAGTGTAGATACATCTCAAAATCTCGAATCTAGTGAAACAAGCGAAATATATTTGCTCAACAAAAGAAGAAACTCACTTAGCGACTTTTACAATTTAACTTCATTTGATCAATAATTTCAAGTTTTACGATGACAGAGGTGGCTTATATTCAACATGTCGGTAACGTATTAGGTTCTTTAGCTGAACCTGATTGGAGACGTACTTTAAAAAAGCATAGCTATGCTGGCCCAAAGCCGCCTAATCACAAGTACATAGAAGACGCCATACAATCTATAATACAACGGCAGCTTTGCTTAGAAAATGAACTAAATTGCTATAAAGTAAAAATTTATTAAATAATTTTCTAATTTATATTTTACTAGTCTAATTTTACTTTGCCAACACAATTCGAATTAAACAATGAAGAAACAGCTTTATCACCTTCCGAATCTTCACCCGACTACGAAGCACCGATACCATATACACAGCCTTTATCATTACACAATGGATTTGAGAACGATGCCGGCCCTTCCGATATATACGAAACTTTTATAGCTGACTGTTGTAGAGTAGTAAGTGCTGTTGAAGTAGGAGATCTTTCACAACGCATATCCTCTGACATTCCACCTGGTCCTTTAAGCAAGTTGAAATTAAGCATCAACGCCATGAGTGCAACTTTGGAAAATTTTACCGATCAAGTTAATTTTGTAGTGCGAGGTACCGGTGTTGAAGGTAAATTGGGAGTATTGGCGGTAGTAGATCATAGTGTAAAAGGTACTTGGCTAGAGATGGTTAACAATGTAAATCTAATGTCATTCAACCATTCCGAACAAGTCCGTGCCATCGCTGAAATTTCTACCGCTGTAGCTAATGGGGATCTATCAAAGAAAATTACAATCGACGTCAAAGGTGAAACTCTAGTGCTTAAAAATACTCTTAATCGAATGGTAGACCAACTTAATTCTTTCGCATCCGAAGTCACCAGAGTTGCTCATGAGGTGGGTACCGAAGGTAAATTAGGAGTACAGGCTCAAGTTGAAGGCGTAGGCGGTACTTGGAAATTATTAACTGACAATGTAAATACTATGGCATCTAATCTAACTGCTCAAGTACGAGATATCGCAGACGTATCCAAAGCGGTAGCACGTGGCGATTTATCTAAAAAAGTTACTGTAGACGTTAAAGGTGAAATTAGAGACTTGAAGGACACAATCAATACCATGGTTGATCAATTACAAACTTTCGCTACCGAAGTTACTCGTGTGTCTTTGGAAGTAGGTACTGAGGGTAAATTAGGCGGACAGGCCATAGTCAAGGATGTAGGCGGAACCTGGAAAGATTTAACCAATAATGTCAATCTCATGGCATTTAACCTTACAGCTCAAGTCCGTGATATTGCTACTGTGTGTACTGCGGTCGCCTGTGGTGATCTTTCTCAGAAAGTTGAAGTGCCGGTGCGTGGTGAGATATTAGAGCTTAAAGTTACAATCAATACCATGGTGGACCAGCTGCGTACTTTTGCTGCTGAAGTTACCCGTGTAGCTAGAGAAGTAGGTACCGAAGGGAAGCTAGGTGCCCAAGCTGAAGTGGACGGAGTAGGTGGTACTTGGAAAGTTCTAACCGATAGCGTGAATACAATGGCGGCTAATCTAACTGGTCAAGTGCGAGATATCGCTAGTGTGAGTAAGGCTGTAGCTCGAGGCGATTTATCCAAAAAAATCACGGTAGACGTTAAAGGCGAAATCCTAGATCTAAAAAATACAATAAATACGATGGTAGATCAACTTCGAACGTTTGCTACTGAAGTCACACGTGTGTCCCTAGAAGTTGGTACAGAAGGAAAACTGGGTGGTCAAGCAGTGGTCAAAGATGTGGGTGGTACCTGGAAAGATCTAACCGATAACGTAAATATAATGGCTGCCAATCTTACCGGCCAAGTACGTTCCATTGCCGAAGTTACAACCGCAGTAGCTGACGGTGATCTTTCCAAAAAGATCAGTGTCGACGTTAAAGGTGAGATCCACCAACTTAAGACCACAGTGAATTCTATGGTGGACAGGCTGCGTACCTTCGCTGCTGAAGTCACCCGCGTGGCTAGAGAAGTAGGCACGGAAGGTAAACTCGGCGTACAAGCTCATGTCAAAGGCGTTGGTGGTACGTGGAAAGAGCTTACTGATAATGTCAACACGATGGCTGCTAATTTAACTGGTCAGGTACGTGATATCGCTAACGTTAGTAAAGCGGTTGCCCGAGGCGATCTTTCCAAGAAAATCACGGTCAACGTCAAAGGTGAAATACTAGACCTTAAGAACACGATCAACACCATGGTGGATCAGCTGGGTACCTTTGCTACCGAAGTCAGTCGTGTGTCATTGGAAGTAGGTACCGAAGGAAGATTGGGTGGGCAGGCTGTTGTGAAGGATGTAGGTGGTACTTGGAAGGATCTAACCGACAATGTCAACATTATGGCAGCTAATCTAACTGGCCAAGTACGTTCGATCGCAGCTGTGACAACGGCTGTAGCTTGTGGTGATCTGTCACGTAAGATTACGGTTGATGTCAAAGGTGAAATTCTGGAGCTCAAGAATACTGTAAATTCAATGGTGGATCAACTCCGCACCTTTGCAGCTGAAGTTACTCGTGTCGCCAGAGAAGTAGGTACTGAAGGTAAGCTTGGTGTACAAGCTCAGGTTAAGGATGTGGGTGGTACGTGGAAAGAGCTGACTGACAACGTAAATACTATGGCATCCAATCTGACACTACAAGTGCGTGATATTGCCAATGTGTGTAAAGCTGTAGCCTGTGGTGACTTGTCGAAGAAAATTACTGTTAACGTTGAAGGCGAAATTTTGGACTTAAAAAACACAATAAATACCATGGTGGATCAATTAAGAACCTTTGCGTCGGAAGTCACCCGTGTTGCTAGAGAAGTAGGTACCGAAGGTAAACTTGGTGTACAGGCACAAGTCAAAGATGTACGGGGCACATGGAAAGAAATCACAAATAACGTCAATACCATGGCTGCCAATTTAACTTCGCAGGTACGTGCCTTTGCTCAAATTTCAGCTGCTGCTACTGATGGAGATTTTACCAGATTCATTACTGTTGAAGCCTCTGGTGAGATGGACTCTTTGAAGACAAAAATTAACCAAATGGTATACAACCTCAGGGAGAGTATTCAAAAGAATACAGCGGCTAGAGAAGCTGCTGAACTAGCCAACAGAGCCAAATCAGAGTTCTTAGCCAACATGTCTCATGAGATTAGAACCCCCATGAACGGCATAATCGGTATGACTGCTCTTACTTTAGAAACCGAGTTGAATCGCCAACAACGTGAAAATCTTATGATTGTCAGTACTATGGCCAATTCACTATTAACTATCATTGACGATATTTTGGATATTAGTAAGATCGAAGCTAACAAACTTGTTTTGGAGCAGATACCATTTTCACTCAGATCAGCCGTATTTGGTGTGCTTAAGACTTTGGCAGTAAAAGCTAGTCAAAAGAAGTTGGATCTTATATACGATGTTGATGGTACTATTCCAGATCAACTAATAGGTGATTCGTTAAGGTTACGCCAGGTCATCACCAATTTGATTGGAAACGCTGTCAAGTTTACTAACAAAGGCAAAGTAGTACTTACTGCTCAGACCAAATCGATCCAACGTGACCGTATTACTTTACTGTTCTGCGTCAGCGATACCGGTATAGGTATTGATAACGAAAAGATAAATTTGATATTCGATACCTTTCAGCAAGCTGACGGTTCAACAACTCGCAAGTATGGTGGCACCGGTTTAGGCTTATCGATTTCCAAGCGATTGGTGGCTTTGATGGGTGGTGATTTGTGGGTGCACAGTGTGTTTGGACAAGGTTCATCCTTTTACTTTACCATGCAATGCACCTTGGCCGAAATCCCACAGGAAGTTGCATTAAGTAGGCTGGCACCTTTCACCAATCGCACTATAGCTATACTCGATACCCACCGCCACTCCACCATTGGTAACCTACTGGAGATGCTGACTGCGCTCAAACTCAACTACCAGGTAGTACATTCGGTTGAAGAGGCAGAACAGAATTTAAAGGTAAACCCCAAGACCAAGTTACTCTGCGTAGACACTTTGATTATTGACGACACAGCCTCTATCGAGAAGATTAGAGAGGTGTCGAGCTTGAGATATGTACCCATAATCTTAGCAGTACCTAACATGCCACAGATTGTAATGAAGATGTGTATGGACCTAAGTATTTCCTCCTACATTAACTTTCCAGTAGTGTTCCCTGACCTGGTGAACGCCCTACACTCAGCAATGGAGTCCCAATCTGGACTGTCCAACGAATCGAACCGATCGATTAAGAAGCCGTTGAACATCCTGCTGGCTGAGGACAACATTGTAAACCAGAAATTGGCAGTACGTATATTGGAGAAGTTTGGGCACAAGGCCACTCTAGTTAACAATGGGTTGGAAGCGGTTCAGTCGCTGAAGGCATCCCACTTCGATTTGGTGCTCATGGATGTACAGATGCCTATCATGGGTGGATTCGAAGCCACTGCCCGAATTCGAGAAATGGAAGCGGAAACAGGTGATCACACCCCTATCATCGCCTTAACTGCTCATGCCATGATCGGTGATAGGGAGAAATGTATAGCTGCTGGTATGGACGACTACGTCACTAAACCCCTTAGGTTCAACGAACTGATAGCTTCCATTAACAAATGTTTCGTTAACACCGGTGCCTAACACTCTATGTCTCTAAAGGTTTACCTCAAAATTATATTTATAGTGTTTTTCATTATGGAAAGTTGGAATTTCCCCTCCTTTCTTACTGATGCCGGATTTTTGAACTTCCCTTTATACATCTTAACTTTTCTCTCCACTTTCTCTTTACTATAAGCTTTTTTATAATTAAACCATCTGATGATGATTACATCTTTTTGTCATTACTTTCTATATATTTTCAAATTAGCTTTAAGTCTTAATTTTCTCTTTTAACAAAATATAACTAGATAATTTAATGCCCTTTACCTTGCTACCATTCATTGATCCCAATGTAAGTGACTATATCTTAATATGTTAGCAACATATTTACCTTAAAGCACTTTAATAATTAAGATTACATTCTTTATAAGTCTACCTAGACATCTAGGTATTCTGTCACTAAATATACATTATTTGCCCAAAATCAATCTATTTACTTACAATATTCTTCTGATTTATATTTGAAGAATAAGAGTAATTATATTATGACTTATACTTAATATTTTAGGATTAATTTGCAAACTATATTAGAGGAATTAATAATAAGTTAAATAAAATTAATAGGATTTAGAAAAAATATTTAATGATTATTTTTGTTAAGAATTTATATTATTTTCAAATTATTTATAACAATAAGTTTAACTTATTAATAGTTAAATATATTTTTATAATTTGTAAACTTTAAGCTAATCTATTATAAATATTAATAATAATTTCAAATTTTTATAAAGTAAATAGCATTTGCTTATTTAAATTCACTATATACCAAATATTATTATTTATAAAAGCTTTTTAAATAAAATTTATATATTAAATATTTAAGTTAGTTTTTAAAATACTTACATTTTTAATAATATATAATTTAATATAATTTAAAGTAATATTTATTATAAGCTTATTTATTTAAAAACCTTTAAAATAAACTACTTATTTTATTTTTTAAAGCTTATTTAATATCTTTATAAGTAAATTGTTAAGTTTATTATAAAATAATAATTTTTTTACTTTAAAAAAACTTTTATATATCTTATTTTTATATTATTTTATAATATTTTTTTGAAATTTTAAAATATACTTAAGCTAAAGTACTTAATTCTAACTTAACTATATAATAAAAATTTATACTTATTTTTTATTTAAGTTATTAATTAATTAAAGTACTTATTTTTTACTTAAGCTTATAATAAGTTAAAATACTTATCTTTTTTTAATTATATAATAAAGTTAATATACTTATTATTAAATTAAGCATTTATTAAAAATATAATATATATAGGTATATTAATATTGTATTAATATATTATAATAATAATATATTTTAAAAACCATATAATATTTTAAATATATATATTTATTATATAATATAACTAGTTTATTTTATTTATAAGTAATTTTTAAATTTAAAATTAGCTAATTTTCAATATTTTTTTATAACTTTATATATATAATATATAAATATATTTTTTAATTTTTAATTTTAATTATAAATACTATATAAAATAAATAAAGTATTTAATTTAAATAAGCTAATTTAATTTAAACTTTTTTGATTTTATTTTTTTACTTATAATATTATTATAAACTATTTAAATATTTTTAAAATTAGTTATATTAAATTTTCTTTATTTTAAAATTAAATCTTACTATTTATAAAATTTTCTAATTTAGAGAAAATAATATTTTTTTAATTTAAATTTATTAAGCTATATTTTACTTTAGCTAAAATAGTTAAACTTTTAGTAATTATTAAAAATTAACTTATAATTATATTTTATTTTGTATATTTAAAAAACTTTTACCAAATATAAATTTACTTTTTATTCTTATTTTTTTAACTATTAATGTAACAGTTTTCTTATTTTAAATTATTTTACTAGTTTTATAGTAATTTAAAATATTTTTATAACTTTACTACTAATTTTAAAAATATTTACTATTTAAATTCAACACTTTCTATTACTTTAGTTATAAACTAACTCTTATTTAAAAGCTTTCTTTTTTATTTTAAATACTAAATTAGGACTTTATTAATACTTTAAAATTTTCTAAGTTGATAAAAGCAATGTAAAAGTAAGCTTCTAATAATTACTAAAATAGCAAAAGACTATTTAGCTATACTTACTTCAATAACTTTAGATATATATGTTTTTAGTAAAGTAAATTATTTAATTTCAGATTTACATAACTGCTTAATTAATAAAACTGTCCAATGTATTATTTGTATTAAAAGTTAGCTACAACTTAAGAAAATTTTAAAATAAATATTTTATATACTTTGTATTTTAAATAATTATAATTTATATTTCACATTAATATTTGAAAAATATATTTAAATATTTAAAATAAAAATTCAATAAATTAACTAAGTGAGAATACCTCACTATCATTTACAATAGGAAAATATGATGACTATAATTTAATATATATCATAGTATACTTATCTCAAAAAATTGAAAATTAAACTTACTATAGAATTGCTAATCAAATTAGCTTTCATGTTAATGGAGCAAGTGAGTATAGAGAATAAATAAGCACAAAATCTACAAGTAATAATAAGTTTAATAGGAGTATGTCAATAGATGGAAATATGCGGATTATTCGAACATATAATCTTCAGTATTAAACACATAATGTTCTAATCGATTCACGTATTGTAATCAATGTGCTATTTGTATTAATTCAAATTAAATGTCATAAATATTTGTATTTGTAGACTAAACTCAAAACTAAATTGAATCTACTACTACATAATAATAGGAAGAATGTGGATAAGCTGTTTAGTAATTTCTTATATTTACATATCTTATCGAAATTCTAGTCGTATTTATTTAAATCAAACGACATAAACTATGTAATCGTAATCATTAGGAGTGTTTTGTTTACAAAGTTTACAGTACGTTATAAAACTAAGTTATTGACAACAACATTTTTCAGTGTAAACACCTATCAATATTATCATTGACTAAGTGCAATAATTAAAGGCTAAGCTAAGAAATTGAATATAATATTGAAACTAGTTTTTACGATATTTTTATTGTTGTTGTTGTTATAGCCGTTGGTTACAATTCTATTATTACTACTATCGTTATTATTAAAGCTACTGTTTTAAATTTAACTACTAAAAATAATCAAAATTAAAGCATCTAAATAATAAGAAATAATGCTAATATTGATGTCATCGTTATTGGTATTGTTGCTATGGCTATTGGTATTCCTTGTGGCTGCTTTCCTACTAGTTTTAATTATCATTGTTGCTGTAGCTATTTATAATTTAATTTATAGATCGCTATAATATTAACATCAATGTTAATTATATCATTGTAGTTATTACTGCTGTAGTTGTTATACTTGTTATTTTATTAATGCTATTTTTCATACCTTTTTCTTACATTTTATTGGGTACTACAGGAAAGAAATTAAATTTTAATATTTATTATAAAACTATCAATAATTAATCGCATAAAATGAATAAAAAATTAACTCAAAATAGCAAATCATAAAAACATAATAAATAAATACCTCGGTAATCAATTTGAATTTTAAGTAATATATCGAATCAGAGTTTTGAATTACATTTCCTTAATTATAGCTAGACATTGGCAAAAGAACTCCATTAAATTACTACTGAAACATTTGAGCGAAAATTTAATTTTATATAAATATTAATTTTTAAAATAAAATTAGTGATTAAGGCGTAAAACCTGCAAAATCTGTTTCCCTAAATCATTAAGTCGATGACGAAAAACTTTACGGATGTATGTAAAAGTCCTATTCCCATATTTTTGGGTTTCATGATGGATGAAAATTTTCTGCCTTCCTACTGAGACTTAAATTTTTAGAATATAACATCATCTATATCTACTTTTCGATCAATTTTAGCTTAGAACAACTAGTTAATCTTTATCCGTCAAATATTTAAATCTAGCTTTTTTTACATAATACTAGAAAAAAAAATTAGTAAAATATAAAAACTTAAAATAAATTTGTATTAAACAAGTATATAACTATTCTTAGCAGGTGGTTCAATTACTCTCATATTCACAATCAGTTTCTAGTTATTACTATGTATATTTAAAAAATAAAAGAGAACAAAATATTTTATAAAAGCTAATAATAGTAAAATATGAGATATATTACTATTTTTTATTTATTTAAATGTCTACTATTTTTATTTTAGAAGATATAATATATAAAAGTATAATATTTTTGCATACTGCACAGTTTTAATTGCCATTACATTTGCTTTATATTAACTAGCACTTTTTAAAATAACAAATTACTACTTTTAACTAATTAAGATAACTAAAATTAAATACTGTTTTATTCTAAATTTAACAAATTTAAGCTTATATATATATACATAACATCTAACTAATTCAATTTTTTATACTTATATTTATTTTGTTAAGTTATTATACTAAAAGTAAATATTAGTAAAATGAGTTATAAATAATAAGTTTTAAAACTTAAGTATTAAAAATTTAAATATACTATTAAAAGTAAATAGTAAAAATATTAATATTAACTAATTTATAATATAATGCTACTAAATTACTAATTTTTTTACTTATTTATTAAATAGTTTTTTATAACATTATTATATAAATAAATAAATTATAATAAGTTTTAATTTATTATACTAGTAATTTATTTTAGTATAAATATAAATTTATTTAAATATATATAATAATAATTATAAAAATAATAATATAATTAAATACAATTAAATATAAATTATAATAAAATATTATAGTAGCTACTAACTTAATTAATATTTATTTAGTTTTAGTAGCTAATATTTTTATAACTTAAAATAATTTTTTATACTTTAAATTTTTTTTTTTAAATAATAACTATATAAAACTAATATTTAGTTAAATAAGTATATTTTTAATAAATACTTTATTGCTAATAAAGATAAAATATAGTTTTTATAAATATTAATAAATATAATTATAAAATAATTAATAATTTTACTAATTTAATAACTTTAAAATAAAAGTTTAAAAGTAAATTTTTAAATAATTTATAAGTAGTAGTAATAAATATTATAATAAAATTTGCTAACTATATTACTTATTTTTAAAATATTATATTGAATTTTAAAAAAAATACTTAATAATATAAATTTAAAACCTATATATATATATATATATAATTATTAAAATTTATATATTTAATATAATAATAATTTATTTTTAAATTAAACTATTATAATTATAAATTAGTTAATAAACTTACCAAACTTTAATTTTATTAAAAATATATAGTATAAACTAAAATATAATAATTATTTTATTTAAACTAGTTTAAATTAAAGAATATTATAAAACTAAATTAAAATAGCTATTTAAAAACTTTATAGAATTATTATTAAAAGCTATATAGTAAATTATAATTAGTGATTTATAAATATAAAAAAGGCTAAAAGATATAAAATTTTTATAAAATTATAAAAACACTTAATAAACTAATTTATTTTTATTATACTTAGTTTAAAAATAATATTTAAAAATTTTATTAAATTAATATGCATATATATAATTTTTAACTTTAAAAATTCTAAATATATTTAGTTATAAATAATGTTTTTTAATTTTTTTAGTATTAAAAAATTATTTATAATATTTAATTTTTAGTATAACACTAATAGTAAGTTTTTTATAATATAGTATAAATTACTATAGTATAAAAGTAGTTAAAAATATTAGCATTTATATAAAAAATTTAGTAAATAGCAATAAAGTAAGTTTATTTTTATTATTAACTATTATAATAATAAATATAAAAGCTTAATAAGTAAAGTAAATAATTAAAATTAATAGTAATTTATATATAAAATTATATAATAGTATATATAATCAAATATATATATATAAATAACTATAAAAACTATAAAGTAGCTAAAGGTAAAAAGATAATTAAATTCTATATATAAAAATTATAAAAAAAATAAATATTTATAATTTTAAATAAACTTAATATATTTAATAAAATAAAGTAATAAAAATAATACTAATATATAAAATAATTAAAAATACTTTACTATTATAATAATAGTAGTAGTATTATAAATAATTCTAAATATTTTAAAAATAACTTAATAAAAATTTAAATTATTAACTATTATAATTTATTATATAATTATATTATAAAGTTTATTATTTAAAATAGTACTAATAACTCTATTAAATTATTTTAAAATAATAAACTTATAAAGTTCTTAAATAAAAATAAAAAAATAATAAAAATATATTTATTTAAAATTTTAGCTAAATATTTAAAACTTATTATATAAAGTTATTAAAATAAAATATAAATAGTTTTATTATATAAAATTAGAAGAAAAAGTAATAATAATAAAATAAGCTTAGAAAAATAAAGTAAAATAATAAAAATAATAATAAAGTTAATAGCTTATTAAGTTGCTAAATAATAGAATATTATATAATTACTATATATTAGCTTTATTTAATTAATAAAGCTTAATTAAAAATTATAAAAATTATTAAATTAAATAATATAAGCTTAATATAATACTAATTACTAACTTAGATTTTTAATTAAATATTTAAAAAAAAATTATAAAATCTAGTTATTTAAATAGTTAAAATACTAAAAAAATATCTAAATAAAGTATAATATAAAAAAATTATTAAATAAAAATTATATAAAAAATAAAATATTAGCTAAAGTAATAAAAAAATCTTTAATAAAATTTTTAACTACTATTTAAATTTTTTATTTAAATTAAAAAAATTATTAATAAAAAATATTACTAAAATTATTAAAATTAGCAATAATAGCTTTAAATATAAAAAGTATTAAAAAATAATAAAAAAAAGATTATATATATATAAAATACTTAATATTACTATTACTTTATTTTTAATAAATTTATTTATTAATTTTTATATTATAATTACAATATAATAAAAATATAAAATACTAATACTTAAATATAAAAGTAATTAGCTACTTTTAAAAATAGTTAAATTTAATTTTAAAAATTTTTAAAAACTAAAATTTCAAAATTTTTAAACTTTTTTAAATAGTAAAATATTAAATTTAATTTTTTTTTAACTATTAATTATAATTTTTTAAAGTATATTATTACAATAATATTATAAATTTAGAATAAAACTTTTAAGTATTAAAATAAATATATTTCTATATTAAAAAGTTAAAAATTTTAATAAATGTATATATAAATAAAATAAAATAGCTTATACTATACTTATTTTATAAGTATAATAGTAAAAAAATAAGCTAATAATTACTAAAATATAATTATTAAGTATATATTAAAGCATTATATCATTATATAACTTATTTATATAATTAATAACTAAATTAAAATATATTTAAAATAAAGCTTTAGGTATTAAATATTTAATTTTAACTATTTAAACAAAGTTTAAGTATTAAATAAATATAAAAGTATAAATGCTTTTAATTAGTAGTTAGTATAAATATATAGTAAAGATATAATATATTAATATTTTATTTTAATAGTACTTTATATAACAAAATATTATTTTAAGCTTTAAAAAAATTATATTAATATAACTTACTTTATTATATAAAGTAGATATAAATTAATATAAAAACAGTTTTAAATATATAATATTACTTTTTTTATATAAATATATATTATAAAAAATAAGATAACTTTATAATATATAATATTATAAAGTATTTAATATAGCTTAATAAAGTTATATATATATATATTTAAATATAATTAAAGTTAAATAATGTTTAAATTAATAAATATATCAAAGCTTTATTTAAATATTCTTTAATAATACTAATGCTATAAAAATAATTAAAATAGCTTAATATAAAATTTAAAACTAAAAAGTATATTAATTATTCAAATAGTAATATTTAAATATTTATAATATTATTATATATTAAATATAAAAATGAATTTATTAAATTTAATTTTTTTATAACTATATTATATTATTATAACAATAAAAAGCTATATTAAATTTTATATAATATCTATAAAATACTAATATTTTATTTTAAGCTTAATATACTATTAAGTAAAAGCTATATATAATTTAGATTTTAATTAAATTAAAAATACTTAAAATTTTTTAAACTTTATTTAAAAATATTAAAACTCTTTATTAATTAAAATTATACTAATAATGATTTAGTAAAAATATTTAATACTAATATAATAAATTAAAAATAAATATTTATAATAAAAAAATATATTCAAAAAATATTATAAACTTAAAGTAAATTTAAAAGCTAGTTAAAAGTAAAATATTTAATAAATTTATAATTACTACTTTTAATGTTAATAAAACTACTATAAATAAGTATAATATTATTATAAATTATAGTAAAATATAAATAGATATAATAATAAATATAAATCTACTTATATTTAAACTTTTAAACTTAAGTATTATATTAATTATAAATATATTTATATATTTTAAAAATCAAAATTTATTTATTATTATTAGTTTTTTTTTTTAAAATATTAATAATAATAGTATAATATTATTATTAGTTTATATTTTAAATATATTTAAAATAAATATAATATATTTAGTATATTTTCAAATAATTAAGAATAAAATTATAAAAAACTTTTAATTTAAGTTATTTTTATTAAATAAAGTATAATTCTATATTTTAGAAATAATTATATAAAATACTTATAAAATAACTTTTATATAAATTATCTTAGAATTTTTTATAATAAAAATAATATTAACTTATTTTATATTATATAATTTCTTAAAGTTTAAGAAAAAAGATAAGTAAATTTAGCATTTTAAATTTAATTAACTTATATTATTTAAAAAAAGATATTAACATATTTTGCTAAATTTATTAGTATTAAAATACTAGTATTACCTATTATTATAATCTTATTTATTATTAAAATTATATTAATATTTATATTTATCTTATTTACTATATTATAAATGAAACTAACTTTATTAAAATTATAATCTTTTTTATATTGTTATACTTTTTTTAGACTATAAAGTATACTTACTCTCTTATTTTTTATTATATATCTGGATAAACCTTTTAGCTTAATTATTTATACTTAATAATTAATAAAAAAGCTATTATAAATATAGTAATAAAATAAGTAAAAAACTTAAATTAAAGCTAGCTAAATTTATATAATTTAGTTAAATAAAACTTTAATAAGCTTTAAATTTATATAAAAGTATATTTTATATATATTTAAAAATATTTAATTTTTATACCTTATTTATACTAAAAATATTAATTAATAAAAAAGCTTTAAAATTAATATAAAAAATTTTATCTTAAATATTAAAATGTTATTACTAAAAATATTACTAAAACTATATATATTACTAAGCTAAATATTAATTTAAATATTTATATTAATATGTTAAATATTATTTTTAGATTATTTTTAAAAAAAGCTTTAATATTAATAATAAATTAATATTATTATAAATAATATTATAGTTTATAGCTTTAAAAAAAACTAAAATAATTTTTAAAAACTTTAATTTAGCTATATTTTTTTAGCTTATATATAGTTATAGCCTAAATTTTATTATTTTAAAAAATAATCTTTTAAATAAAAACTATAACTATTTAAATAGTACTAATTTTAATTATATTATGTTATATAAAGTAGTTATAAAAAATTAAAATAATCTTTTACTTATAATTTTTCTAAAATATTTTAATTTTTAATAATATATTAAAAATTTTAGCTTACTTTAAATATTTTGAAATTATTAATTTTATATATAAAGTTAACTATTTAGTATTAAAGTATAAAGAATTTAAAAAATAAAAAGTATTTAAAAATATAATAAAATTTTAAATATAAATTATTTACATTATTTTTTATTTATTAAATATTTATTTTAGATATTATGTTTTAATTAACTAGTTTTTTAATTTAGTATATTATTTATATAATTTATATAAAGTATATTAACTTATTTTTTAAATTAAAAATATAATAGTTTTAATACTTTAATAAAATAATATTAAATAGTTAATATTAATTTTAAAATAATTATAATTAATAAATAGCTAATATTAAAAAAATAATTTAAACAAAAATATAATTTAGTAATTTTAAGCTAATATATTAAAATAAAACTAATTTTATATTAGTTATTATATATATAATTTATATAATAATATATTAAATTTAAATAAGTAGTAAAAAAATATATTTAAAGAGTTAAAAAAATTATAATATTTATTTTTTTAACTAGTAATAGTATTAATATAATTTTAAAAATTTATAATAAATAAGCTTAAAATATTAGCTATATAATATAAAATTAAATTATGCTAATAATAAATATATTATTTTAAATTGATATAAATATATAATTATTAAACTTTTAAAAGAGTTTTTTATTAATAAATTATAAAAGTAGTTAATATACTTTATTTAAATAGTAATAATAATAAAATATAGTTAATATTAAACTAAATTTAAAAATAAAATCAATTTAAACTATTAAAATATTTTAATTATTTTATTTAATAATATAAGAGTTTTTACTAAAAATTAAAAAGCTATAAATAATAAAATCAAAAAATAATAATTAAAGTTTAAAAAATAAAAAGTTTAATTTTAGATAAGCTATAGCTAAGTATAATTTAATAATAATAAAATAATAATAAATTTAGATTTTAAAAAAATAAGTAAAATAAATTTATATATAATTAAAAAAATAGCTAATTTAAATAGCTTAAAATATTAAAATATATTATAAATTAAAATATATTAAAGCTATATAAATTTTAAACTAAAATATAAATAGTATTTTATTTATATAATTACTAATATTTATTGCTTTTTTATTTTAGTTAAAATTATAATAGAATTAATAATATTATATTTATTTAATAAAGTTTTTAATTTATTTTACTAGTTAATTTTATATAAATTGTTAAATTTATACTTTAAATAAAAGTTTATAGTTAATTTTAATAAAATTTAACTTTTTTTATAATTTTTGTAATTTTTTAGAAATAAATTTAACTTTTATCATTATTTACTAAGTTGTAATATTTAAATGCTTATTTATTATAAATTAGGTTTATTTATTATAAAAATAAATAAAAACTTATTAATATTAATATAAATATATACTTTTTTAAATATTAACTATAAAGTAATTAATAATTAATTCTTTATTTATATAAAATTAAATTAGAAAAAATAAGAAAAATATAAAAAATATAAATTAGTTTTAATAAATATATAGATTAAAAATAATAAGTTATTATAGCTTTTTATAAATTAATAGATATAAGTATAAAAATGTAAAAATTTTTAATAATAATATTTGATAATAGTAAAAATATATACAAGAAAAATTAATTACATATTTTTTAATTAATTAGCTTATATAATTTTTACTAAGCTATACTATTTAGCTAAAGCTTATATAATATATTTAAAATATATTAACTTTTTATAAAGTTAATAAATATTTTTAATTTTACTTTAATCTTATAGTTTTTATCAACTTTTATATATAATATAAATTAAATATAAATGTTAATATAGTAAGCAAAGCATACTTAAATTTTTATATTAATTACTTTTTATAATATTATAATTACTTTCTACTAAAATAAATGATTATTTCTATCTTATTTTATATCTTTAAATAAACAAATATTAACTTTATTTTAATTTAATACAAAATAATCAGCTTGGAAAATACAATTGTTAATTTAATTCAAAAGTGAATTAAAGTTTCTACATAGTATATAGCATTTAACTGAAAATCAAAACTCTATTTAATAAAATTTATCCTTTTATTCTCTTTCAATATTTGAGTAAATGATAATATAAAAAAGTGCTATTTAAATGCCAAGGTTTTAAAATTTGTTTAGCTATATTAAATCTATATAATACTTTAAAAATCTTTGATATCAATTTTTCAATTTTAAATTTAAAAGTATATTCTAGATAGTTAACTTTAATTTTGTGTACATGTGAAAATTTAAAAAGTCATGTGTTATAGTTAATTTAAGGGCGTGACTTATAGTACTATAACAGGTAATATTGGAATTTCGAAGTTGAAGTGTTAAAACTCGTGTAAGTTGTACAGTGGGGTTTTGAGGTTTAAAGAGATTCCAAAGCTTTTCAGCTGATTTCATGTTTTTTGAAAGTGTAAAAGTTAGTGTGGGAAAAGGTAGAGCAGTATGTTGGAGACTGATAAGTTAGTATTTACAGGGGTAGACGATGGATAATCCTAAGGAATGAAGCCTTTAAGTTATAAAAGATCCAAATATTGATGTGTATAATTTGTAAGATCGAAAAGGTAAGGTAGCTTAGAATAGTAAAATATCAAAAATTAGTATTTACAAAGAACAAAAGCGTGTAGAGTCTAAGTTAGAAAATCTACAAAAAGTTAGAAAGTTGACGACATAAAGTTTCGTAAGTTAACAAGGTAAGGGAGGAGCAGGGTACTATACGGATGAGGTTGGTAGAGAACCCTTTGTAGAGGCCTTTAGCACCTTCCTCACGTAAAATAACTTTACAGCTACCCAGAATCCCGTTGTATTTAAAAGGTGGCTTGACTTGGGCTTGTAAACGAGTTCGAACCACTTCGTGTGGGTAGGTACATAAACTAGCAGCCATAATGGATAAAGTAGAAGCAGCTAGGATCGAACTTTTGTTAATTTGATTGGTGCCTTTAATTTTATTGGCGTTACTAAGTTTAGAGAAATGACGCTTAAGTCCTTCGTACAGCGGGAACTGTACGATGACGTGGGAGACGCCTATCAAACTGGGAACTAGTCCTTTGAAGAACCCTTTGTACCCTTCGACTTGGAATATAGTACGAAATGCATGGGATATGCTTCGGTACCTGTAACTGTCATTTAACGTCATAGTCATTATACGGGTTTTAACTACCCATAGGGGGGCGGTAAATACGGTGGACAAACAGCCTGCTAAAGTTGCAGATCCCATATGCACGATAGGGCTGTTCTTCTTCAACCCCCAGTTGGTTGCAATCTCTCTCTTGAACTTGTCGTAGGTGGCGAAGTATATTGCCCAAGAAGGTAGATACCCCATCATAGTAGGACTTAGGCCGCGATAAAGACCACGTATTCCATTCTCCTGGTGGAATATTTTGGATAAGGAATCTACGTGAAGTTAGTTTATGTATTTTTAAACAACTAATTACTTAAAGTGCCACGGTAAACTGAACTTGATGTTCCCAGATTAGCAGAATTGCTCTGAAGTTGCAAACGAGTTTTAATTAAATCCAAAGGGCAGGTTACTACCGATGCTACTAACCCTGCCCCCGCACCTGCTAAAGAATGTCTCCAGCCTCTGTAGTTGACCTCTCGGTTACCTTTAACTTCTTTAATATCTACTTTCTTCGGTTCGTAGCCATTTCTATTTGAAGTGTGCCTATACAGCATAGGTAAACTTTTTGTAGTCGAAACGTATCCGTTAGTATTCATAACAATATTAAGATAACTTTTCAAGTTAAATTCTAAAGCTCGTTAATGAAATAATTCAATTACAGGTTATATAATGTCGTTAGTTTACAAATAAGGTAAATATTGTCTATATATGTTAAAAGTTACACTTTTTAGAGTGAATATTTTGTCAAAAATATATTGACTTGAAATTCGAATTCTTATTCTCGTTGTTAAGACTGGAATCGAAATTTAAAATAACAGATAGCTGGCTCGATTTTAGATCGCTATAATCGTTTTATACCTTTCCTAAAGTTCATTGCATTAAACTATGTTTCACTATGAACAGGTGTCAATTTAAAAGTTTCCACTTTTTAATCAGCATATGTTCAATAGGAGCGGACTTAAACCCACAATCGGTAGTTTATAGGTTTATACGATGTTGACTTCATGCTTCACACAATCCAAAACCTAGAGAAAAGCTGCAATTTTAACACTTAAGTTTCTGTTTGATAATTTCGGTTAACTAATGGTCTTAGTTTAAGTCGAATGATTGATTGCAAACAAGCCATCTTTCAAATTTTACTAAATGGTGAAATTTAGTTGCGTAATTTATAACTTAACTTTCTATCCTACACTAGTGATAAAAACACTCAATTAGTTAGAGTGCTTCATATAAATAATAGCCATAAATATGAAGTAAACTTGCTAGAAAATATGTGGAAAGTGTATATTCGATTTGACTGCCAATGTGGAGAAAATAAGCTTATTTTGTAAATTTAGTGACATATGTTGTATTTAAAAGTAGCATACAAAGCGGAAGGATTGATATACATAACTCTTACTTATAATTCGGAGCCAATGAATGCGTCTATCCTGTTTAAGAGTATTTAATATTATTTTTATAATTTATTTTTGTTTCATCATTTATTTTTTACTATTCTCAGTTTGGAAGCTTTAATTACAACCTTGTTTAGTTAAATATCAATACTATAAATACCAGGTAAAGTAATTTATTAATGTACTTTATCTATTAATTATTTTATTTATATAAAGAGTTTCTTATATTGTAAATATATATTTTTACCTTTAATGTAAAAAAATCATTCATTTTCAAATTTATAAAATTAAAAACTAAATAAAATTTTTAAAAAGCAAACTCTCTAAATAAATAAAATTAATCTAAATATTTGTAAAATTTTTCTATTAGTTAACTTTAATTTATATTTAATATTAACTAAATATATACTATTAATATAACTTTATATATCTAGTAATAGATTTTATTTTATTTTTTTCTTCTGCTAAATTAAGATTTTTTATTTCTTCTCTTTCTAAATATAGTAAAATTTTATAATTTACTAGATTTTCTAACTAGTATTATTTTAACTCTTAAATTAAGCTCTTATTTTTATAGTTATTTTATATATATATTTACAACTTATATAACTTTTACATTATTTATAATCTAGTATTTTTAAAGCCAAATATAAATTTATGCAAATAAATAAAATATTTAAGTTTATTACTTTTAATAATAAAGCTAGCTTAAAAATATTAAAAAAATTTAATAAAAATTAATAAGCAATTTAAAACTAATTAATTTATATATAAATTAAAAACATTTTATAAATTATTTTATTATCTTATAAAAATATTTTAAGCTAAAATTGATAAGTTAAAATAGGTTTATTTTTTTAAATTTAAATAATATTATAAATAATATAATATTTAGCTACTAAAGTTTATAAAAAATATATTAATTAAAAAATAATAAACTTAGATATTTTTACTAAATATATATTTATACTTTATTTAAATTTTAAAATAAAAGTAAATAAATAAATAATTTATATAGTTAAAATTTTTAAAGATTTTAAATATAATTAAGTATTAATAATTATTTTAATTAAAGTAAAAAGTAGTAAAAAAATTATAGCATACTTTTTAAAAAATATATATTTTCTAATAATTTAAATTTTAAAAATTCTAATTATATTAAAAAATTTAAAACTAAATAATATATAAAATACTTTAATTTTAATTAGAGTTTTTTTATAAAGTTAAAATATAATAAATTTAACTAATTTAAAATTAATATAATTAAAATATTATAATAAGTAGTAGGTATAAAATTTAGTATAATTAAGGCTTAATTATATTCAAACTATTATTAAATATTTATTAAATTCTTTTCTATTAATTTTATTTATAAATATAAATATATTTTACTAGCTTAACTATAATTATAGATTTTTTATTTTATTAGCTAATTAGAATACCTATAATATCTTTTAATTATAATATAAATTAAGCTATATTTAATTATATAATTAGTATTTAAAACTAATTTTACTAAATTTAAAAAAATAACTATAATTATAACTTTACTACTAATTTTATAAGTTTAAATTTATAATAATAAAATACTTATTTTTAATTATAAATACTCTTAATTATTATATAAACTTTATTTTTTAACTAAAACTACTTTTATATAATAAGGTTAATTTTTAAAAACTAGAAAAATACTTTTAATTAAATAAATTAATTTAGATAATCTAATTTATTAATGATAAAAAATTAATTATTAATAAATATACTGATAATAGTATATTAACTATAATATAAAATTATTAATAATAGTACTTTTTTTAAAAAATTAAGTTTTATTTTATATAATATACTTTAAACTAAAACTATACTTATATATTTAGTATATTAAGCTTAAATACCTATTGCTTTAATTTTATATTAATATTAATTTTTTAATAATATTTAACTAATTTAAATTAATATTTTTTATAATGAAAGTTATTTTATTAAAAATTAGATATTATAACTTTACTATTAAAGTAAGTTTTTATTTAAAATACTTTAACTATACAATTATTTTATTATTAATACAAGTTTACTTTTAGAATATTTTATAGATAAAATAGCTTTACTATTATTATAATAATATATTTTTTATTAAAAATTTTACTTGCAACTTAAAATATCCTTAAAATAATATTTATTATATATTTATCTAAGCTTTTGATTAATTAAGTTATATATTTTTTAACTAGCTATATAATAAAAACTTAATACTTAGTATAATTTTTAGTTTACTAAAAATAAATATTAGTTTTAAGTAATATATTAATAATTTTTATATAAATTTTAATAATAAAGTTATTTTTAATTTATATTAAATATAAATTATTATTAATAAATAACAACTTTTAAATAATTAAAATAACTTTTAATTCTTAATTTTAAGCTTTTAAGCTATTTTAAATTATAAATAGCTATATAATTAAATATATAAAAGCTAAAAAAAGTTTATTTATATTTTAATATTATTTTTAAACTTATACTTTATAATTAAAAAATTTTAAACTATTAATTAAAATTATTTTATTAAGGTTTACTACTATATATTATAATTTTTTTTAGCTATTTAAAATTTTTTATAAGTTAATTTTACTAGTATTTTTTATAAGATAATATTTTATATAGCTAAATATTTTTAATATAGATTTATAAAGTATTAATATATATACTTATATAAAATAAATTATTTTTTTAAATATTGCTTTTTATACTAAATTTATAAAATTTAAATATTTTTAATTAAGTTAAAAATTAAGTTATAAATAGCTTTTATTTTATAAAAGTTGAATAAAAAAATTAATACAAATATTTTTAATATATTTTTTAATAATTATACTAATATAAAAAGCAGTAACTATATATTATATTATATATTAAAATAGCTTAATAGTTTTTTAATTATATTTTTAAATAGGCTTAAAAAAAATTATTTAAGTAAAGTTATATTTTTATAGTATAAATATAAAAAATTAGCATTAAAATATTTATTAATATAAATATAAGTATATAGCTAGATATAAATATTTTTATACAATTAATAAATTATAATTATAATATTTATAAAAATAGATAAAATTTATAAAAAATAATATATAAATAATACTTTTAAATTAAATAAGCTATTATTTGCTATATAACTAATATTTATAGCTATAAGCTATAAATACTTATAATTTTTACTAAGCTAATATATATTTCTTATTTTTAAAATAATGCTTTAAATTTTATTTATTTATTAATCTTATATTCACTTATGTAATTAGTATATTCTTTTTAAATACTTTTTTATAAAATATATAATTTAAATAAAAGTATAATTTTTAAGCTAATTAGCTTTTTTAAACTATTTACTAATATTTTAAATATTGAGGCTTAATTTTTAAATTTTTTATATAGCTTAAAAATTACTTTATTTTACTTATATTTAAATAATTTTACTTTTGCTATAAAGAAAAAAAGTAGCTTTAAATATTTAATAGTATATTTAGATTTAAATAAAATTTAGTTAGTATTTTAGCTTTTTAAAAATTAAAATATAGCTGTAAAGTATAATTTTATTATTTATTTAGATTAGTTATAAATATAATTATATAGTAAAAATACTAAAAGCATTTATATATATAATTTACATATTCTTTTACTTATATTTTAAGCTATACTTAAAATATAAAAGTTAAATATCTAATATCTAAAACTTAGCTTTAATTTACTTTAATATAGCTGCTAATAATGAAAAAATACTATATAGTATAAAATTCTTGCTATATTTATAATGCTATTATAGTAAAATACTTTGAAAAATTATAAATAACAACTTAAAAAAATATAAAAATTATCATATAAAATAAATACTAAATATAGCATTTTATAACTTATAAAGTAAAAAGTTTTAATTTTTTAAGAGTATATCTGCTATATAATAGCAATTACACTTTTAAAGCTAATATTTATTTTTTAAAGTTTTTAAAGTTTTTATTTTTTTATAACTTTAGTAAAGTGCACTTATTAATATTAGATTTTTAATATGTAAAAAGCAAATATTTATGTATTAAGTAGCATTTTAAAAATAAAATAAGCTACTTTTAAAAGTAGTTAATTTAAAAAGTACAATTTAAAGTAGCAATAATATATTTTTTAGCTATATTTTTTAAACTTAATTTGTTTAGCTAAGTTAAACAGATGCTTTTTAGCATATATTACTAAATAATTTAAAAGTATGATTATTAAAATTTAAATAAAAGTATTAAAATTAACCTTTTTATATTGAGGTGAGACAGAATTTTTAAATATAATAAAAGTAACTAATAATATAATAAAACTTTATTATTAACACTAAGTTTAAATTGATAATTTCAATTTGTCAACTCAGATTCTTCAAAAAGTTTAACAGTACACAACTCTGCCTTAAGTCCAACTTTTACTAAAATATCTAACCAAACCTAAAGTAAAAAGGTAAATAGAGTTTAAACTAATACCAATACCTTCTGCTTTTCCGACAGTTTGTCGTTAGGGCCTTTAACTTCAGCAAAACGAACCTCATCCGACTTCCATAACGTTAAATCAGGGAAACCAGCTCTGGCATAGCGGTAGTCTTGGCATATAAACCGTAGTACTTTAACTAAAGAGTCTACTGGGAAGCTTTTGACAAACTGACTAATGTCATCGTAACAGAATATCCAGTTTAATCCAATAACGTTAGGTTTAGCCATACTTTTGTCCAAAGCCTTGAAATTTTCTTGCAGAATATCTATAGCTTCTCCAGCTTCTATCTTGCTAAAAACATCTTCAATCATTACTTTACGATCTAATTATCAAAAGATCAGCAGAAAAATAAGTACTTAGATTACCAGAGTAGAAAGTGTTGGTAAATAAATCTAGAGGAGCACTTTGGTATTTGGTATCAAAAACATTAGCCCAGTCAGCAAATAGAACCGAATACATCAAAAATGCAAATACAGTGAAAATTAAGCCACCTTCACAATGACATCCAGTGTAACCAAGCTGCTGGTAGTGTTGTAGAGCTAACTCTTCGACAGTGCAGTTATCGCCATCGTTACTATGGTAAATCCTTCGATCTGGAGCATCCCTATAAAAAGAAAAATTCCGTTTGCCTTCAATCACAATTTCAGTAGGTTTGATTAACAACATCTCTTTTAGCACCGTTGATTTAATTTTTGGAGATCGATTAAGCTTTGTCCGAGTTTTTTGGAGTGTAGCTGCTCTTAAACATAGACCGTGGTTTGAGGCTAAGGACTAAATAAATCGGAATATTTGGTAAAAGGTACCTCTGTTAACTTTAGAATCATTGATACCTTCAATACAGAGTTGATATGCCAACTCTAGGCCAAGATCCCGATCCTTCCAATAACGATGGTAAATTAGAGCTAGACGTTGATACCATTCACCACGCTTCCGGGTTCGAAATATAGATTGCTCAATAAGAATTAACAGTAACTTTGCTTCTTCGTCATACATTTTAAGGCTTTTAAGGATTTCTACTCGAGTTTCAACTATCCGACAATAAACGTGACCTGTTATATGGTAAGAAAAACAAAGTAAACTTAAAGTTACCAGCAGTAAAGTTAAGTAAGAATTTTGGACCACTGAAATTTTCGTACTCCTTAACATAGCCTTCAAATAAACCTACCACATATACTGTAAGCTCTAGCGCCATCTGATGCTGCTTAGAGTCCTTTTCTTCAATAAGCTCATGAATTGTTGTTTCTAAAATTAACGCTGATTCAAAATCTAACAATGCTTGCCTATCTTTAAACACTTCGACACGTGTGATTTTATAATCAGGGTAGCAGCTACGACCCATCCGCACAAGTACTTCTTTAGTCATACTTTTACCATCCAAACTCAGTTGACGAGTATAAATAAGATGTACGCGATCAAAAGTTTCATAAAATGATTTAGATAATTGAACCATCTCCCCTAATTTGATTAGATGAATTCATAGTGTTGATTTACCCAGTCTTTCGTTTACTTGATCTGTAATGGTATGGTTAGATTTAGCCGAGGACAGCTTCCAACTGCCGAAACTAAACAGAGTGAGTTGGCTTTTTTGATTTTTTAAAATCGTATCGATTATTTTATCTTTCTTAATTTAAACTTAGAATAAAACTTTAGGAATAAACTTACTGATTTTAAGCAGCCTTTCATGTCAATTTGTTTTTTAAACATATTCTTTAGTTCTGGTAAGGAAAGAAGATTTAATTTTTGCTTTAAGTCAATGTCCTTTTCTTGAGTAGAGCTTATCAAAAATTCCTTTTTTACTAGACTTTGTATCACCTCTTGAAGATGAGGAAAGATATATTGATAGCTTTTTTCTAAATGTGATATCTTAATGAAGATCCGCTTACGTTGAAATAATCTAATTAAAAATTTTTGTTCTTCATCTTAAAATATTCAGTTTTAATTTAAATATAATTTTACCTTTAAGATCTAAATAACCAAAAATTATACTCTTCTCTTGATCATCAAGAAGATGCATATCATGAGTCAAGACTTCACCTAGCCAACAATCGAAAATTTCTAAGCTAGAATTTACATTCTCGGTCTGGTCTAAAATATGTGTAACGTCGGAATGATTATCGGCAACTTCAGTTATGCCTTGACTTGAAGCAATGTTTTGTTCGTTATCGTTAGTATCTTGACTTATATTGGTATTATTAGTATGATTTAGCTTAATTCGTTTAGCTTGACTGCTTTCAAATTTGTCCTCTGAACTCATCTATTATTTAAATTGCAACAGAAATAACGATATAATGAAAAGTTAAATGAGAAAAAACAATAGAACTTCCAATTTTTAATAAAGCTCCTTTTCATAAGGTTTTGTATGTTAGCATAATAGTTTTAGCAATTTTAGTCCAATTAAGATGAATTTAATTTAAAAGATGAGAACTAATAAATTACTTATTTTTTATTTACTAACTAAAAGCAGTTTTGTAGGTTTTTGAAGATACAATTATGAAGAGTTGCAGGCTTAAGTTAAATCGAGTGCTTTTAAATTGCTGATTTGCTTTAATTAAAATAATTTGCTATACTTTGTAGTACGTTTTATTAACAAATTGAGAAGTCTAATATTATTTTACAAATATAAAAATATAGCAAAGTTAAATTTAAACATTTTCTTTGTAAATCTAATCCAATGAAATAAAAATATTTAAACATTTAATATGTTATTTAATAATGTTTAATAAATCCAATTAATTTTAATTGACTAAAATTCTAAAATAAATTAGCTTCAACCAACAAAAAAGTTTAATCAAAGAAAAATGAGCTTTAGTTGTATAAAGCATGAATCCGTCAGCTTCCTTATCTAGCTTTGTTCTAACTGTTAAAAACGAAAATCAAATATACAGCTTAAATTTAGCTAGTTTTCAACTTTAATACATAATGAATTTTCCAAGAAAAAACTTTGAAGGTACACCACCAGAACAATTTGAATTACGTGATTCTGTTCTTGTAAGTTAACATCGATTTCTAAATTCCTACTAAATATGATGTACTTTTTAAAGGTGCCATCTGATTTAACAGTAAGGGAAATTAGAGGGTCTAAGGATTTCTTTGCAATCTATGGTTCTTACACTGGTGCTCAGATCGAATATAATCCTTCTACAAATGTAATTCATAGATTTATGAATCATTCTGATGAAAATTAGTCTATAGATATAAGGGCTAAGTATAAACATGATGCTGATGCTGCTCGAAAGCAAATTTTACAGCGTATTGAAGTTCTTAGAAAAAATTGTGTACTTATTTAAAACATAATATTTACTTAGTTTATTTTTACTTTATTTTTAGAGCACAATTCAGAATGAAACAACTAATTCAAAAAAATGGAGCAAACCCAGCATACCTAAAAATGAGATATGGCTTAAAAGAGCAGACAGAGAAGAAAATAGAAAGAAGTTATTATCTTTGTATTCAAAATCTCCGCTCGCTTCTATAATTGATTACTATACTTTAAAAATTAACTTTAAAAATACTGAAGATCATATACTGTGTCACTATCTTGGCGAAAATTACAAATTATTGAACTGGATTCGTCTCAAAGAAGTTCATGTATGGAGAACTAAACAAGTGAGCTTTCATGTAAATGTATTTTTCTTTCTAACTTTTTAATGTAAAGTCCATTATGATATCTCATGTTGAACTTGATAAATTCATCGAGTACTCAAATGTGATACGAACTGTTTCGCAATACATAGTAATATAAATATAAAACTTGAATATTAACCATTAATTAGGAAAGTTCAGTTGAGAAAAGGATTCCGCTTAGGTTCGTGTTGGTACCTAACACATCATCTTCAGTACAATTACTTGATATTTGCCGAGAAAATGTAGATAGTTACTTCCCAAGGAAGAATCCAGCTCAAATTATCATACGTAATAAATTTCTAATCGACTCAAATTCGAATATATATGGATATAGGTAAACTTTAATATATATAGTTTTTTAATAAACCAATTCCTTTGTCTTTGTAAACATCGCTTAGTGCTAAACAGATGCCTGCATTTTCAGAAAATTCTTTTACATTAATTAATGAAAACTTGCTAAAAGGTGCTGAAAAGGCAAAATCTCATCCCAGCTTGGTTCAGCTTAGAGCACAGTAAAGAATATTCATAAATCCATTGATATTCATATTTTTAGATTTGGTAAGATAGTTGTAAATAGTTTACCAACAACGTTGAATTGCGATTATAACAAATTCGTATCGATTCTTGATATCAACAAAAACTGTTTTAAGTTTGAAAACAAGTACTTTGTATTATTTTCACTGGTTAATTATCGATAGAGTAAACTTTGGTAATTTAGATAATGTCAAAGAAATCAGGGATAATTTAGGTGAAAACTATCTCCAGCCTGCTACAGGCATAAAGCTGTATTACAAGATTGCAGCCAAATACTACGGAAGGGATAAAGCTGATATTGGCCCATTTAACATATACTTTATACGTAACAGAGATATGACTTTAATCTTAGAGAAGATCACCCACGGTTCGATTTTACTCTCCGAGATCGAAGTAGTTAGTCCCAGCAGGTACTTGATAATTTTAACTTTACTGTAATTTTTAAAGTCCATTAGATTTCAAACTTATGATTAGCTCTGAACCAGTTCTAGAGAACGAAGCTATCGAAGCTTGGACTCGGAACTTCAAGATTACGTAATACGATTTAAAGTTTATTTTATTTAACAACTTGAATTTTAGAGATACGTTAGAACTGCAGTTCACTCAAAGTGACAACTACCAAGTGCTAATGATAGACAAAGTTACGGAGTATGAAATTAACTACGGCGAAACTAAATGTTTCATTGCTACACACGAGGTTTGGGATTTCCAGTATAAAGAGCTTCCCAATGAAATTGATATAAATCACGTTTCGATAATTGGCCATTCTATCCCACCGCGAAAGCATTTCAGCTTCGAAGTGAGTTTTTAAAAAAAAATCTGATATTTACTTGTTACTTCTTTAGATGGTGGCGGACTTGAAGCACGATTTCGAACCCAGATTAGGTATTCTTAATAGCTTCGATACTGTATTTACCGATGAATCCCTGTCGTCATTTATCAACCTTTTACTTAAAGTAAACTATCAACTTGATAATTTTCTGGTGAAGTAGATTACCTGTTTACTGCCTGACTCAAATTTATACTATTAAAAACTGCTTGTATTTTTATCCTTGAATGCTTCATTAATGAAAACCGGTTATTAATTTATTTATATTAATATTTGTTAAATTGTTTAAGCCTTAGTTTATAATAGGTTTAAAGTTAACTTAATTTTTAGATTTTTACTTTAAACACTCTGGTAGATAAGTGTACAACCCAGCTTAAAACTACTGAACATCAAACTGGAGGAAAAGTAAAGTTAGATATTTAAACGTAGTCAAATATTTTCTTTTATTAAAAGTTATATAAATTTATAAGTAAAAAAAAGTAATACAATATAGTCATTTGGGATATACAGAACTTTATTTAAACTTTACTGTTTATTTTTTTTAAACCTAGCTGATAAGTAGCTAGCAATGTACAAATTTTAATCTTATTCTTAATTAATAAAAAATAAGGTTTACTTTTAAGCAAAGTTTGGTAAAAAATTATTTAAAATAATATTGACTGAATTTTTTGAATATAGTAGACTTAATTAACATAAATCTGGCTTTAGAAAGCTATAATGTAGAGAGTTTCCAGAAAAGTATATTTAAGTAGTTAAGGATAAAGTTTAATAGCTAAGAATAAAGAAAATTATAATAGGCAATATCTATATTACTTATTCTAAAGAGCAGGAAAAATAGTACTTAAAAAATTTATTAAATAATATAAAACATCCAACTTTACATATATATTATACAGCTTTAAACCTTTTATAATATAGCAGTTAAATTAAAATTAGTTAAACCTAATGATAATTTAACTAAAATATTAAGTAAAGCTTTAAATTAGCAAATATTTATTACTTTATACTAATTATTTATATCTAAATTAATATTTTTCTAAGCTTTTTAAAATAAGAATAATATGAAATAATTTTAAAATAATATAGCTAAAATTTTTTAATATTAAAGTATTAAAAATAAGTTAAATATAATGCTATTTCAAATTAACTTAAATAATATTAATTTGTTAAATAGTTTTAAAAAAAAGTATATAATTATACTATAAATAAATATTTAAATAATTAATATAATATAGTTTTTATTAAAGTGTTAGAAAAATTAAATAGAATATTTTTGCATATATATATAATTTTTTAATTAATAATTTATTATTTAATAAAATACTAAAAGTATTTAATAATAAATTCAAGTAAAATTTACTATAATTTATAAAGAAAATAATATAAATAAATCTATTTTAGTTAACTTTTTAATAGTATTAAGTATATTTTATATTATACTTTTCAATTTGTAAAATGTTAATATAAGGTACTTAGCTAAAAAATATTTTTTAAATAGTATAAATATTTAAATTTATTAAATTATTTTATAATTTTAACTAATTATAAAATTTTTTATATAAAAATTTAAGTAAGTTACTAATTAATTAAATTCAGTAAAATTTTAATTAAATAATTTTAAATAAAGTATAATTTAGAAAAGCTATCTTTAACTAAAATTTAATTAACTTTATTTTACTTTTTTAAACTTTTTTAACTAAAATATACTATATAAATTAATTTAAAATAATAAAAGCTAGTTAAAAACTATTTAATTATTTATAAATTATATATATTTAAATTTTATAATTAATATACTTTATTATTTATATACTTATTATTTATTATAATATTTTTAGCTATTAATATAGTAATATATATAATTTAATATACTTTTTAATTTATTAAAATTTTAAAACAACTTAGCTACTTTTTTTAATAAATAATTTAGTATTTAATTTTAATAATTATTTCTTTTTTAGCTAAAAATTTAACTTTTTATAAATAATTAAATATTTAATAATTAAGCTTAAAATTTATATTAACTTTATTAAAATATAAAAATTTTATTTAATTCTCTAACTTAGTTAGTATATAAGTAAATTTATATATATATTAACTATTTAGCTATTATTAATTAATTTAACTTTATTTAATAATTATTAAATTTTAGTATTATTAATTATTAATTATTAATTATTATTTTAATTTTTTAATTATAAAAGCTGTATATATCTTTTTTAATTATTTTATTATTATTTTAAATATAATATATTTTAAATTAAGTTAAATAACTTTATAATACTTATAGCTTTAATAAGTATAATTATTTAAAATTATACAGTTATTATAAAATTTAGTTAAAATTAGAAAGTTTAACTTATTT